>JAFBJT010110683.1:0-19094 GCA_016785325.1 Chascanopsetta lugubris | reverse complement strand
TGTGTGTGTGTGTGTGTGTGTGTGTGTGTGTGCGTGCGTGTGTGTGTCTGTGTGTGTGTGTGTGTGTGTGTGTGAGTGTGTGAGCTGAGACATTTACATAATCACACAGCCTGTCAGAGCTGCAGCGTAACAGCACGCTATCGGAGCGGTGGGCGAAGGGGAGTCTGTAGTTCGGGCTTGAAGTGTCTGAAAAGCTTGAGAGCGATGATGCTCAGCGGCTCTGACAGGTCATTCTTGACACTGCGTCCTTCCTGCCTCAACGCGGAGCCCTGACCGCCATTGAAATGTTTGCTAGTCCAATGTCACGGCGCATCACGGCTTCCAAAAGGACACCGGCATGTTTCAGCCTCCCCCAATGTGTTTATAAGGAGAAGCTTTGATTTTCACAAGTTTGACCTTTACATTTTGGAAAATGGAGGGTTCTTCAAGCGTGCATGATGGGAAAGAGTCCAGGGATTAGAACTAGCAACTTTGTTTTACCGAGCCTGTGCATTGTACTCTAACCTCTTGGTCATGGCTGTCCTCCAGGATATCTCCATTTTGAATTTGCGCACACACACACACACACACACACACACGCACATTTGCACACACACACACACACACGCACGCACACTCGCACGCACACACACACACATAACACACACACACACACACACACACACACACACACACACACACACACACACACACACACACACATTGTTCATATCACTGGAGGGGAATGCTTCATTGATTTGCAAATGAATCCCCTAAAGACTTTGCAGACCTTAACCATTATGAAGATAGAGAACTTTCTAGCTGAGGCTGTAACTGCAGATGCAGTAAAAGTAAAGGCAGACACATATTTTACCTCTAATTAGATACAGAATACAACTTTGCACTAGTTGTAAGTCCAAAAATGTGATATATATATGTAAATAGTGCACCACATGCAAATATAAACACAGTCACACACTAACTTCCCCAAACCCTATTCAGAAATTTCAGAGGTAAGACTGTATAGGGAAGTTGTCTCAGTGAGCCATAATTTATTCCCTTGGGAAACTGTATTTCTAATGATTTCAGTCCCCCCCAACCACACACACACACACACACACACACACACACACACACACACACACACACACACACACACACACACACACACACACACACCACACACACACACACACACACACGCACACCCCCATTTGTTAGTAATAAATATATTTATGACTCCCCAGGTTTTTAGGGAGCCACATAGTGCCTCTTTATAAATGTTCAGGCTTTCAAAGAGCAGGGAGATTATGTGTTTACATCGTTTTTTAAATATTCATTAAACGCAGTTGTACGGTGGCGACAGCCTCAGCCTCAGCCACAGGTGTAGTGAAACAAAAACTGAATATGCGACCCAACATTAGCATTCCTCGAAAATACCTGAAACAGGAGAGGTTCCAAAAATAGTTAGGAAACATTCTCCGCTGTGCTTTCTTGAATACAGATAGTTTGTATTGTGTCGTACCCTACAGCCATGCAGCAGCAAGTTAGATACTCAAGGAAACTTATTTGACAGATGGAGTACAGAATAAACATATGAAGATGATGTTTACGGCTACTGGTGCTTTGAAGCAAATTGAGTATATTAGCATAAAAACATGCTCCGAGTGACAAAGATTACATGTTGACATTTAGACTAACAGCAAGAAATTAACTGTCTAGATATCTCTCGTATACTTGGGCTGATAAGGTAAGGAAGGGTAAGGTGGAGTAGAATAGAGTAGAGTAGAGTCGGGTAAAGTAAGGTAGAGTAGGGTAGGATAGGGTAAGGTAAGGTAGAGTAGGGTAAGGCAAGGTAAGGTTGAGTAGAGTAGGGTCCGGTAAGGTAGGGTAGGGTAAGGTACAATAGAGTAGGGTAGGGTAGAGTGGGCTAGGGTAGGTTAAGGTAGAGTAGGAATCGGGTAGGGTACAGTAGGGTGGTAGGGTAGAGTACAGTAGGGTAAGGAAAAGAGGGATAGTGAAGGGTAAGGTAGAGTAGAGTAAGGTAAAGTAAGACAGGGTGAGGTAGGGTAGGGTAGGGTACTGTAGGGTCGAGTAGAGTAAGGTAAGATAATATAAGGTAACCTCAAGGTTTGTTGAACTAAGCCACGCCTTCTTTTCTCCCCACCAGCATTCCACGCTGAAGTCTGCGATTATTCCCGCCCTCTGATCCACCATTTTCCCCATTATCCCGTTTTAAGCCCTAATCATAGTGAGAGGGATTTCAGGAGAAATCAATTTGTATGCTGCAGCGCCAGTAATTAGAGGGAATGTATGGGGGATATTCCTGGTCGAACCACAAAGGAGCGTAAAAAGCCAGATGATGGAGAAGCCGGCGTATTAACGGGGGAAATCTTACCACATGCTGGACTTAATAACTGCGTGATACACTCTGGTTGGTCAGGGCGCCTCCCACTGTGCACAGAGAGCATCACACACACTCACTCCATATCATCTCCGCTCTCATCTCTCTGCTCTCGAAGCAGAGGAGCCATTACGAACGCCTTTCATGACACTTCCTGGCCACACAAAGAGCCGTTGTGGCTCTATTGTGTCCAATTACGTCCTCCAGTCTGCTAATGACGGCTTTGCTAACCTCCATCTGCTCTCTGAAGAACGGTGAAACCTCTGGACCATGAAGCAGATTATTTGAAAACAATTAATTGAAAATTTTCTTTCACGTCGTTAAAGCGACGAGAACAAAAGTCAACTAATGGGTTGATTGATTGATCGTGGTGTAAATGAGCCAAGTGAGTGAATAGATCAAGTGACTCTAAGAGGCTAATGATGATATGTTAATGTGGGATTAGGGAGGTTGTGAACTTCTCTCCCAGTGAGTAGAACAGAAAAGTAACTACTTATAGCTAAAAATGACTCCTCCCAAAAAGTAACTAATTTAGTCACCGATTGAAAGCATTCTAAAAGTTACCAAGGAAACTAACAATTTCTTAATGTTCAAATACGACCCCTTAAATGGGACTTTATATTAAAATTGCATTTAATGAATGAAATGGTCATTTACATATTTTTCATCTTAATCAGTGAAAAGTTTATACTTCCTGTGTAAAAACTCTTCCTTCACATTTTCTGAGCTCGCCATTGTTGCATCTGGTGTATGAGCGCCCGCCCTCCTCTGCCTCTGATTGGTTCACCATGGAATGTGACTCTACCCTAGCCAATCATCATCACTTTGTCTCCGCCCCCTCACCAGAGGAAATAAAAAAAAAAGACATAGCAGTAGCTTCTTTGACTGAGAACCCGGTCTGGTGGAAACAGCTTCCATGAGTTCAATGAAAGGAACTCGTCACATTTTGTCATCACTAACTGTAACAACATTGTAACCATGGAAACAACAACTATTTTGAAGAAGTAACGCCATTATTCCCATCACGGGAAGCAAATGCGTTACAGTGGAATTTCTCGTTGGAACCCACACGGGAGTTTCACTGAACTCCCTCACCCCACGCCCCAACCTCTCGAACTGCCACCTCACAACTACACGCAGCCTATATGATATAGAGCAGAGCTGTCATCCTCTGCAGCCTGCTCCTCATTACTCAGGCCCTGTTTATCCCTCCGTGCACAGGAAGTTCGTCTCTATCAGGCCTTTTTATCGATGCCAGTAGGGGTCATTACCAGGGATGGACAGTGTTTCCTGTCCACTCATAATTAAGTCATGCTGCTGCCGTCATTCATCAGCGAGGTTATGGTTCGACTCCGAGTCGTAAACATCCATATGGGCATGCTTTTCTAAAACAGCGCCATGCAGAATTTGTCTTTTTTATGGCGCCATGTCAGGACCCTTTAATTGAGCGGTCAAGCGTCTGTGATTTGTGGAAACCCCCGGTGCGTGCGTTTAATAAACTTCTCATCCTTCTTCATATAGTGAAGTCATGTTGTCAGCCTGTGGACCTGAGTCATCATGCGTCTGACCACCTGAGGTTAGGATGTGAGTTAGAGCCGACCCAGCAGGGGGTGGAATTACAGTATGACTCGTGTAATGGTGCATAAGAGCCCAGCACTTTTACAGCTCGTTCCAGCGACACTGTCAGATTCATCTCTGCTGCTGCAAGACATCGTTTGGACTATTTGAGCAGAAGATGCAGGAGGGTGAGAAGTTTGGACCATAGCCTGTCTGTAACGATGGGCGTGCCGGCCATTTTGTCAAATCCTAACTCCTCCTGGTTCCTGGTTCATTGAAAACGGGCAAAGAGGTGGAACATGCACGGATCTTGCTGCCTTTACCTCATCCACCGTACCTGCCAGGTCGGCTCGGGTGTCATTCAAGAGATCACGCCCTAAATTATGTAAAATTTCAAACATCGATCAAATAAAAATAAGCGAGTTAGGAAAACAT
The DNA here is from genome assembly GCA_016785325.1 of Chascanopsetta lugubris. Lineage (NCBI taxonomy): Eukaryota > Metazoa > Chordata > Actinopteri > Pleuronectiformes > Bothidae > Chascanopsetta > Chascanopsetta lugubris. Next base: position 14,719 of record JAFBJT010110683.1, on the reverse strand, counting down.
TCATCCCACGTAAAGTTGTCACAGAAAAAACATGTGACTGATTGAGATCAAAACCGAATTTTGTACCAGACTGTAAACATGTTTCATTCAACTCTAAAGTTGACCATTTGAACATGGGAGTCTATGGGGGTTTGCTCCCTTTTGGAGTCAGTCCCCAGTGGCCACCCTGTGAACTGCACGTTTTTCCATTTCCTATTGTGCTTCGTCCGCCTCTGAGGTTGCCCCTCACAGACTCGTGTTAAACACGCCGTTAAAAGACGAGACTAGTCTACATCTGTACTCTACATTTGCAGCTGATGGGTAAAAAAAAAGGAAACAAGTGACAGAGTCTGCAGAGACCACCCTCTTCAAGCGAAAATCCTGCCTGCGAAACGATAAACAGCAAAGACAGTGAAATCTCTATCCATCCCCTGATAGAGGAGAATAAGCTTGTTTTATGTGCTGTGCCACAAAGCAGAAAATTAGTTCCTGAAAAAGTCATTAGCAACTTGGTTGTTTTATAGGGTGACACGGCCTCCTGTGACCGGCGCTGTACGTTCACTCTCCTCTGGAGGAGCTTTTATCTGTCACACGCCTGAACACAGGAGGAAGCTCCGAGTGGGAAACACTCACAGACACTTCCAAACCATAAATGAGTTTGGCACTGACCTGTGAAAGTATTTACCGTAAACATTGCGTGGGCGCTAACATGCTGTGATTCGCATATAAAGGCTTGATATACTTATTCAACATTAATAGACTTGATAATGGTACGTACGAGTGCATATGGAATGCCACTTTAGGTTTCATTTGATATATTCATGCACGTATATTTTATCCTTGAGTGGCCTCTGATGCGACCTGAAATGCGTTGTAGTCTTTCCATCCTGCTTTGTCGATTAAAGGCGCAGCGTGGGATTTTTAGTGCCATCTGCTGGTGGTGAAGCTCACGTATTCCAACTAACTGCAAGTGTTCCGGCTCAGCCCCTTCCTTCCTGAGCTACGGTGGCCCCGCGACGTCAACATCCCAACGCAATGACGGCCTCACGGCTTCAACCGCCTCAAGCCTATCGACAATATCCAATTAACGACCCTGCCCCTTGCCCAGATTCCGGTCAGTTGTGTTTGTCAGTAAAACTACAATTGAGCTTCATCCATAGACTATTTATGAAGATGGATGTGACGTCTGCGACGTCATCCGTAGGTTCCTGCAGACACTTACAAGGCTCGTAGTGGGTGGTTCACCAACTCCTCCTGCTTCCTGGTTCGTCCAAAAATGGGCAAAGACGCGAAGCGCAGCAGGGAGATGTTTGACCAACCTGAGACGTCCGGAGAAGAAAACACCACTGATTCAACATACATGATAAGTTAAAGTAGGCGTGCGTCGATAACATACTAGTCTGACGATGATCACGGTAAGAGGTATGTAAAAAATGAACGATTGACAGACCTGTGCATCATGGTCTGCACCATTGATTCTGCACTATGCTGCCCCAAAAATCAAGCAAGAAATGTTCTTATATTGCACCGCACAGATACAGCTCATATATATTTCTTTTCTCGTTTTCACCCGCCCACACGCAACTCACTTCATCTAATATGAGGAGAAAGCAAAGGTGGAACCACATGAGAGTGTCCTTGCCTTGATGTGTGTTTCCAAATGGTCGAGCATTTCCCCCCCATGCAGTGTAAACACATTTGAGTGGATATGACTCGGAGTTCAGCTCCCATGCTATCCTGATCATTGTTCATTAAGTGTTAATGAACAGTGGCGGAAAGAGCAGCGATATTACTGAAACAATTAGACGGGCGCTCAAACGGAGGCTGCACGGGTCAAAGTGCGGGAGATTAATCTCGTCTGTCACGTACAGATTGAGATTTTAATTGCTGGTTCTAGCTGTCTAATATTCTCTCGATCTGTTCTGAAGGCAAAAACACAATCTGAAGACTAATGTCAATATTCCCATGGAGTCAGGCTCGAGCTGCACTGTGTTATACAGGAAGCTCGAGAAAGATTGCCAATATATGCTTTTAATTTGATATGCTTCAATTTCCTGCCTGTGTGATTCTGTCATGCTAGATGTTTACATGCGAGGAAGTCCTGCTGCGTCCGGCAGCCTCCGTCCACAGTGTCTCCCCTCACCTTGGCCTTCAAAATAAAAGCCCCACTTTAGAAAACCACCATTTGTATGTTCAAATATTTCTGCATTATTATTTGTGGACAATGTTAAATTATTGTCCTGACACGCATTTGATCACTCCTGAATATAAAGTTATGTTGTTTTCACATCCATTTGAGTTTCTTGATAAGATGGTGTTTTGAGTCATTGTTACAGAAATAACGAGAATATCGATCAAACATAAACAAAGTGGCCATAAGATGTTTTCAATAATTTCATTGAACAACAACAACAGATCTTACAAAATCTGTTTGACCCCCCCCCCCCCCCCCCCCCCCCCCCCCCAGTAACAATCTGTGTTTCTGCTGTGGCCCCCCTGGAACAATAATTGCCCACCCCTGGTGTAGATACACCATGTCACATGTTATCCTCACCCAGGCTGGAAAGAACAGATCGTAAGCCGAGGTGCAGAATAGAAGGAGGCAGAGGTGTGGTGTTTTAAGGCGTGTGCCACCCCATCACCCTCCAGTGAGAGGCTGATCTTCATTTCCCTGCTCACTGTAGCACAGCTCATCTTATCACAGCCTTTCCTGGCGCCGCCGTTTGAACGGTTCCCCCCGGTGTCATGCGGGGCCCCCTGAGCCGCTGGAGGACATGCTAACAAGGAGACGTGGAGGGTACTCGGCGCTGGCGGTGCACAGCGGGGACATGTGATAATGTGGTGCGCAGAGAGACTCGTGATCAAGTTAAGCTCAGGCACATACACTCAAAGTGTTTCAGCTACACAGGCTTAACATGACAAGATTACGTGATGTGTTCACAGCCATTTCCCCAGGAACTGCCCCTGTATGCAGGAGAGGCCCCCGCATGAGTGTTTGTATAGGTAATGCCCCCACGGCCATGATTCGAGCATTTTATTGCAGTATGAGTGTATATAGCTATGTAGTGTTATCATTATAAAATACATTTCCAGGTTCTACCATCAGGGCAAAATGGCTGGGAAATGATCATTTGACATTTGCAAAAAAGTAATAAAGAATGGATAAAAGGATTGGCTTAAATATTGAATACAATACAAAGGAACAAAATGTGTTCATATTTTCCTTTTTCTAATTAAATTTATTTTTCAATTTCATTATTTCTAAATGATGACCGACTCCAGTCTAGAGACTTTTAACTTTATGTTATGAAAACTGGCTCACAATCGCCATTGTGGTTTCGGGGCATATTGATTTATTTGTGTGAGGGAGAGCGGGCTAGTCTTAGTTAGCATTTTAGCTAACATGTGTTTCTCCTGTTTAATCACATTTATTAGTCTGCTTGTCATTAATGTCAGGATATAACAAACAAAAGTGGTTAACAGCTTTGAACAAAATGTAAAAAAAAATGATGAGAACGCTTTATAGAAAAGCGCAATGGTTATATAATGGTTATTAGCCTATTTTTCTGTTGTGATAAGACCTTAAATATTTCTAAAAGAAAAAGAAAAAAAAATGTTATGCTAATATTTTGATTTTATTTATGTTGCTAGTTGTCTTCTTTTTATTGAGGCTTGATTTGGAAAATCAAGGATTCATCCAAAGGGACACAGATAGGACTGAGATTACTTCCTCTGTGTGCGCAAGCAGTCATACGCAATTCCTAACTGCGAGAACATTATTGTGTTTGATAAATCTGTAAATCATGTTTCCACTGTTGCATTACTCGGTAAATATCGTGAAAGACGTCGAAAAATAAAATAGCTTTGTCCTCAGATGGCTTAACTGAATCTTAAAACTTGACTTTCGCACCTTCCATGGTTTCCTGCCTCCTTTGTCAACTCAGATAAGAAGTTGAAAAAGCTGCCGTTCTGAACCTCAGCACAAAAAGCCCTTAACGGCATTAGATCACGTTGCCTCCCTGACACTCCATTAAGTGCTAAATGTTAGGAATTGCATTACTGCAGCTCTTCAGATTAAGAGTGATAAGGGGAAGCTGTTATTCCTACATCCACTGTGCTTCACCAGCAGCAAAAGGCCACGCAGAGCTTTCTGCCATGAATAATTCACACTGGCCAAATCACCGGCCACGAAAGATAAAGGCCCTCCAACCACTCCTCAAGTGTATTGATTCCTGTTCTCTTTGTATGTTGGACTGAAGAGTGTCAAACAGATAATGGAGGCACAAACTGTGCGAGAAAGAAAATTATAAGCACCTTCGATCAGCACGACTCTTTAGTCTTACACGTCAACGAGAGACAGGATACAAAAGGTTAATGAGATATCTGTATGAAGGTTTCTCTAACAGTGGATATAGAACCATTATATCTATTTACACGTACGCATTTGAAAAATATATATATATTTACCCTCTGATCTGAGCTCATTATGAATTCTTCTGCAAAGTGTCACTCATGGAAGCTGTGAGGTACAGAAGCTGCTTGCAAATGTCCCCACCGTGCCACGAATAAAGCATTATCTTACCTTATTCATTCCTTTGGTGAGGGGGCGGAGACAACTGTCTAAGTGATGATAATTGGCTGGGGTAGAGTCACATGTGATGGTGAGCCAATCAGAGGCAGAGGTGGGCGGGTGCTCACGCACAAACAAATGGCAGACGATGTGAAGGTAGAGTTTCGACTTGGGAAGTACAAACATGACTTTGCTCTAATTAAGGTCAAAAGAAATGACGTAAATTCATTTAGTGTGCAGTAAAAAGAGTGTAGATTAGTACAGTGTTAACTGTTGATGCTGTTTTCTATTAAGTGTCAATGTTTAATATTCAGGTTGATAAATTATCAAACAGACATTTGAATTCAAAGTTCCATTTATGGAGGCGGGGCCAAATTCATTGATATACATTTGAACTTCCAAAGAGTAACACAATAGTTACTTTGCCTGGAGTTACTTTCACAATGCTGTAACTCAGTTACCCAAGTAGTTCATTTTGGGAGAAGAAACTAGTAACTCTGACTAGTTCCTTTTAAAATGATGTTGCTCAGACACTAAATTAGTTAATTTTGGGAACTACTTTTGAAAAGCTGTAGCTGTTAATAAATGTGTTACTTTTTGGAGAAGTAACTCGTACATATGCAGTTATTTCTAACCATAGTTTTTAACTACGCCAACATTTTGATGACAGAAAAACACTTCTTTATTAGTTATAGGTTCTTGGTGAGTAGTCGGAAACAAAGTAAACAAAGGATATCCTCATGGAGAGAGAGAGTAATCATGTTTTTATTTGCATGTATAATATTGTCTGTCTGTGTGTGTGTGTGTGTGTGTGTGGAGGTGTGTGTGTGTGTGTGTGTAGGTGTGTGTGTGTGTGTGTGTGTGTGCACGCACATGAGGCATGCAGAAAAATGCATCGAGTGTAAGTGGCGCCCAAATGAGTTCTGGGTTATGTTTCATTTGATAAGCAATTTATTTTGTTTATCAGGAGGTGATGTGGTGTGGCGACGTGCTGCTCGATGTGAGAAAGTTAGTCGCTGCACTAATTATCTCAAAATGCATCGAGCACAAGAGGCCAATCACTGCTCATGTCAGGAGATGTTTATTTACTCTCTCTCTCTCTCTCTCTCTCTCTCTCTCTGTGTCTCTCAGTCTCTCTCTCTGTCTCTCAGTCTCTCTCTTGCTCAGCAAACTTCCTTCTCTTGCCTCTTTGCTTACACAGCCTGTTCTGCACTGTACTCCCTGTAGATAAGGGGGCATTAGCGCTTTGTAAATAAATGAATAAATAAAGGAATAAATACATAGATAAATAAACACAGGGACGCAGTTTACAGCCTGTGGCTCTGTTGTGTCTGTGCTGCTGCTGCTGCTGCTGCTGCTGCTGCTGCCTGAGTGACACTGTAGTGACACTACCAGGAACCACAATGGAGACACAGACTCTCCTTTTATACAGTTTCAAATCAAAAGTTTTGATAAGCTATTAGCACAATGGCTCTTTGATGACATGGACGAATAAACGACTTTGGTAAACTTGTAAAAAAAGCTATTTGTTACCGGTATTTCAGAGGTAGATTTGGGGCCTACCCAGATTCAGTGTAAAATATTATGTTCAGAAGTGCAACATTTTTCAGCTCTAAGTCTCCATCTTGGAAGACAATTATAATCTGATCTCGTAAACTCCAGCTCTGAGGCTAATACCCAGTTTAATGAGACACGGATCGAAGACGAGGACCTGAAGAGACATCCGCTCCCTCCTCACATCAATACACCTGCTCCGCCATTTACTTCTTTTAAGCTCAATAAATGCACAGGCTTATGTGACAGTTGATCACTTCACCTCTCTTCAAAATAGCCCAGGCTGTGGAAGCCCCCCCCCCCCCCCCCCCCCCCCCCCCCCCCCCCCCCCCCCCCCCCCCCCCCCCCCCCACACCACCAAGCACAACCCCCCCCCCTCCCCGGCCCCCCTTCACGGACAGAAAGTGCTAATGAGAAACTTCATGCCATCGCCTCTTTGGGTCTGATGGGAATCGAGTGAGAGGAAAAAGTTTGATGTGAAGAACTCGTGAAGAGTTTGCAGCGTGTCAGTAACGAGAGGAGACGAGCGATGCGGCGAGGAAGAGACGGGGAGAGATGAAAATGTGTCATTGATGGAATAGTGATGCGGGAGTTGTGGAATTATTTGTTCGCGAGTTAAGAGGAAGAGATTGCTGCATGAGGTACTCGGCTCATCTAATACTTATGGTATACTATATGAGGAATTTCAGTTTCCTGATACTATGGAGCTAAAACACAACTTTTAACCGAGACCTAGAACGTGCAGGACGGCACACGAAGAAAAGCACAAATGGACAGTCGATGATTAGAATGTCTTTTGTCATTTCTGAGGCAATAAAAAAAAATTAACAGCTGTCAAAAATATACTGAATACAAATAACTTGTATAACAAAAAACAAAAACAAAAAAAACTTGCAGTTCACAGGTTGGCCACTTGAGGCCGATTCCAAAAGCAAGGCACTCCCCATAGACTCCCATGTTAAAATGGTCCACTCTAGAGGTGAATGGGGCCTGGTACAAACTACTGTTTTAGTCTCAACCAATTTTTCCCCCAACTCCCTATGTACACAATTAAGGGGCGTGGCCTCTTGAGTGACACCTGGACCGACCTGGCACTCTGCAGAAACCATGGGTGACGCTACGGCCATCTTTAAATACAGTCTATGATCCTAACTTCTTATAACCTGATTCCCAATCGGCGAACAAGTACGAGCAATGACTTGCCAAAAAAAAAATAAAAAATGAAAATAAAAATCTGAAAAAAAAACGAAAGTAGAGAGAACAATGTTCATCTGCCCCCAACCCACTCAATAATATACACAATTCCGGCTCAATAAACTCTGGATCAAAAATGTATGCCTTCCTGGCTGAGAGCAACGCTGCAGGACATCGCGCTCCACTCGCCTTCAAGTCTGAGTGTTGTGTTGAAGTCTTGCACAAACTGGACTTTGTATCAGGGTATAAGGATTTTGCAAGTGAGTGCTTCTACCGTTTTTATTGCCTGTTAACCAGGACATGGACAAACTGTGGATATCAATGCGAACTCCTCTGATCTGTAGCGTTTATTTCCTGAATATTTCCTCCATATGTATCGACCCATGAGTCCCTACACAGAGATGTCCACTGCATGGTCAGATGCTGCACTTCGCAACTGTTAGTCGTCAAATTGCACGGCAGAGAGCAGGAAAGAAATACGCCTGTACCACTCACATCAGCCTTTTAGATATAATGAGTCGAGCGCAAAGTTCCCTGCACGAAGGACAAATGGACGTTATTGCACATGTTAAATTGTGTTTTCCACTCTATCACAATGATTTTCCACATATGGGCCCAAATAGGCAAGAAGATGCACTTTGCAAAATATGACCATGGAAACAAACGTCAGTCATGAAAAATGGAGATTTACCTTAGTGAGTGAATTAATCAGTGGCGTTTGGGGGAGAATGAAATGCAAAAATGAACGAAAGCCGAACTAAGCCGATTTGAGTTTTGAAGTAAAATAATAATTAATAAATTATAGCATGACAGAAACTCCGGTTCTAAACTCAAAGGTGTACGACTAGATTGAATGATTAAGAGACTTTGAAGAGATACACGATTTTTTTTTGGTATTTATTGATGTATTCTTAATTGACACATTCACATATGCATGTCAGCAATCCTTCAACTGTTTTGTGAAAAGTGTAAGTGGTTTCAGATGTTTGATTCTTTCCTGCACATTCTGACTTCCTGTTGACCATATATGGGAGCGTGGGTTACGATTCCACATGGCATCTCAACACCGTGTTCAGGGTGTCAAACTCTGCCATCTTAAAACTGACGTGAATATAGATCAACAACACCATTAGATGTGTTCATGTGGCTCATCCTAATCAGCCATTGCCACACATGACACTCAGGACACTGCTGGAGCTGCAGCCACAAAGGATGATGACAGGACAATGGCGCCACCATGCACTGATGAGGCTAGATCAACCAACTGACGAGCAAAGGGTTCCATTTGAAATCTGGTGATCAATTAGATTCGTGGAAACACACGTGGAATCTGGCACCACCTCCACTGCCCTATTTAGTCACTTTCCACAAGAGTTATTCATCCGCTGTTCCGGCTGAATGTGAACGAGACAATTGATGTGCTGTGGCACATCCTAACTGCCTCCTCAGCATGAACACACCAGCACATTGTGTTTTCAAACACAAGCAGCACAATACAGCGCACAATGGAAGTGGAGACTCCACACTGATAGTTCCTGTTGCATCATATATGAGGGCAGGTACAGTCCACATGGTTTTTAAAAATAAATGTCTATCAGACATAAAATATGACTTGGAAGACTGTCTATATGTCAGTGTTCTACGCTTCCTTTTTGTGACTAAATAAATAAATGAATCAAATAAATAGATATCTTCTTGCCGCAGGAACGCCCCTAGCACTCAGGGAGAATGTGTCTTCAGAGAGATTTTCTTTTTATAGACACTCGGCTTGATGAAATGATCCAAAGCGGAAGTTGACAGTGTGGTGGTGGTGGAGGCGGAGGAGAAGGTGACAAAGACAAAAGGTTTCAGACCATTGCATCAAACTGATGTGTTGCATCTGGAGGTTTGTGCAAAAAAAAACCTAATTCATCAGTCAAAGTTCTAATTGCCGCAACTGTTCTGTGCAAACTACAAAAGAATTAATGGAACATTCAACAGGAGTAGAGGCAACATGAAAAGCGATTGGGAGCAGCAGCGCTGATTTTACTTTGAAGAGTAAATTTGGCAAAAAATGGATCAGCAATCGTTTTCCTTTCATTTTCAAAGAGTGAGGGAATCAACAAGCTGACAAAAGAAACAAAAAATGTAATTCATTGCTGCTAATAAAATGGCTTGACACACACAGGGCGTTACTTCAGAGTGAATCACAGACGGACAAACATCAAATGAATGGAGTTGAAAAGACAAAACAAATTGATTTTTCTGTTTGTGCGAAAACCCTGTGTCCAACAAACCGCCAAGAAAGTATCTGATGCAAGAAGCTGTGCTATTTCTAAAAACACACAAAACACCTATCACTATTATTTGATATATATATATAAATATATATACACACACACACACATATATAGCATTAGAAGTGAACAAGAATAATAGTTTTCTGTAATAGGGGTTGACAACATTTTTGAAGCCAATGCCTTTCACACTGTAAAATCTAACCTATTGTTTCTACATGAAATATGAATATCATCATAGTGTGTAAATCTGCACTTTAGTTTGGTAGATTTGAATTTCCTAAATATTCTAATTAATTAAAGTTCAATGAATGAAAAATAAACTTGCTGATGTCAGCATACTAGCAGTCTGTGTCGAGCGTATCTCCGATCTATGCCTCCTGTGCAAAGAAAAGCATCGGATTGTCATGTCTGAGAATCAGCAAAATGATATGCACTGAAAATAAAGCATCTTTAGAAATGACTTCATAGCCTTGTTGCTGATTAATTGTCTCTCAAATGACCCATTAATCATCTAATCGTTGCAGTTGTACAGCTCATTATTCCGATATCCAATAATGGCCCCGTTCAAACAGAGACAGGCCCAGAGAGCTGGAATGGCTTGAATGATATTTACTGTAAGAGGGTAATACTAGTTCAAACGAAATAATAAAAAAAGGTTGAACTTTAAAACCAACTTTGATATTTGGTGAATACAGTTAATCTCATAGACTTGAGATTGACATTGGAGGGCAAATCCAAACAGGCAGCCTGTTTCCATAGCAACAACTCCATTAGATTCAGTAGACAAAGGCAAACCCTTAACCAAACGTTGCAAGTCCAGAAAACTAGTGGTGTTGGGCACAATGGCAAAGAAACGCTGTTTTATTTTGCAAGAAATGCAATTTCCTTCGCCTGTGTAGATTAAAGAACGTATAAAATCTGTCGCCTCGAAACCTTAGCTGAATCAAAATCACTATTGTGTATGAAAACACTCTTAAATCTAAAGTCCTCCATCATCACTGTGCATCAACAGACTGTCGGCCTTCATCAGGTTTACAGAAGCTAATGTTCTGCAGCTAATTACCAGTCAGCAAAGACCATGTGACGCTGATCACTTTGAAGCAAATGACATCATACCCTATGTGGGGGAAGGTGATTGTGTTGGTTGTTTAGTGACCAAGCACTTAGCAACAGGACCTACACCCAGTAACCTTGCATATACGGCCAAGGTTCACAGTTAGACTGTAATAACCTGTTCAGTGGGGCTGCAGCAAATTATTGATTTAATCTATTTAATCTAATAACATTTCACATGACCTAATACATGTATACCCATTCATACGATTGAGAAAATAATTGATAAAATATGTTAAAATTGAGCCAAGAATGAAGATGACAATTCATACTGCTTCTGTGAAGAAAAAAATAAAGAAAGAAAAAGAAAAAATAATAAAAAAAATATATATATATATATCTATATATATCTATATATATATATATATATATATACACATACACTCATTTAGAAATATTTCTCAATGCAGCTTGATGACAAATCATAAAAAGTGAGACCGTGAAACCTGCAGTTAAATCAGAATTATTCCATCTACGTTCTATCTATCTTGATGATCTTGGAAACAGTATCAAAGCACAGTCATTTTTTAATCAACCGGTGTGGATTCTAACCCTTACCTCATTAAATATGAGGGTATGTAACAGGCTCACTGTGTAGGGGGCTACATTTAAAGTAGAATAGGGACCAGATTGGATAAGAGGGTCCAATTAAGTTTCATCTGAGGCTATCAAACACAAATCCATGCTTTTAAAGTGTCTCCAACAATCCTCTGTGTTTGCCTGGCATTTTAAAGGGTCGTGGGTTCAATTCCCCGGCTCTCCGTCTACTAATAGCGTCTGCTAAAAAGAAACCAGCAGCCCTGTGTGGCACGTCCCCTCAAAACACAGCATTTTTCTGAGAGGGTCAAAACAGGCTGGAGAGAGCAGCTCCAACAGCTCAAACTTAAGTAGGTACCTGCTGGTATTTTGACAACAGCAAGTCCTTTCTCACACCGAAGCACCTGTAGCTGAGGGGTTTGAGGAGCTGTTCTCCGGCCAGAGAGTTGCGGGTTCAATTTCCGCCTCGCAAATGGGTGAAAAGTAGCGTAATATGGGTTTTCTCACGCAAGTTTGATTTTTACACGAACGAGGGAGCTCATTAGTGCCGTTGACACTGCGGCACAATCTTAAGGAATGCAGACGTAACAGTTCAGAGATAAGAGTCGATTTGAGTGCAAGGACTCGTAAGGTGTCAAATGTATATGTGCGAAAACTCCAAAGTCACTGTGTTGGCTTGCGGCACAGAAACTCCCGCCAATCCCACGGTGTGGGAATGTACAGCGAAGCTCAGGACTGGAAAAGACAGCCGACAACTGTATGCAAATGAACGCTCTGTTTTATAACTGTATTTAATACGGTCCCCGTGACTATTGATTTTGTTTCTATTGTTGATGAGGGAGGCACCGCGGTGAGTGATTACGAACGCACCAATGTGGTAATTCATTACCGCAGGCTACGAGACAGTTAGACGAGATGCTACACAGCCGTTTGACGAAGGCAATTTATCATTTCACCGCGGTCCCTAAAGCACCGTTAGTACGTCCCCCGACCCAACTCCACAAGATGACACACTATAAGCTCGACTCGTGTCCGTGAATGATCGGCAGACCAAAGCCACACAAAGTCCAGCATTCAACACAGTGACTCGGCAGCTACACAACAAGTGATTCAGCAAAATAAATGACAGAATAAATAAAAGTCCATTCCACCTCCAAAATGATGCATGGTAATATCACTGTCTCCACTTTCCTCTTATTTTGAAAGAGACTGTAACAGATATTATAAAAGGCCATTAGAGGATGCACATTTGTTTATTTTTCTTGTGCTCGATGATTTAGGAGCACAATTGACAATACGTTGCATTAAATGTAACATGAACTTCATAAAGAACAGTCCATTACCTGAGGTTGGTCAGGAAACAGCCAGCATGTGGAGCTCTACAGAAAGAGGAAGTGTTAATTTTGGCTTATTTCAGATTCTGATTCTTTTGGGTGCAAAAACACAATGACAACAAAATAACGCTGTAAGTAAATTTTGTGGAATATTTCACTGCCCTTATTTCCATTTTTCAGTCTTAACTTTCAATCGATCGCTTGTACTTAATTACGGAACCCTGGTTTATTTAAAGGTGCAGTGTGTACGATTTGGTGACCTCTAGAGGTGAGGTTGCATGTTGTATCCATCACCTCACCCTTCTGAACATGCAGGAGAACCTACGGTCGACTTCAGTTGTCATTCAAACTCAAAAGATGTTTAGTACGTCCACTTTTGCTACTGTAAAAACATGGCGGCGCCCGATGAAGGGACGTCCCTTCTCATGTAAATATACATTCATGGGCTCATTTAAGGGTAATGGGAAAAAATAAAACCCTCAAATGATTCTAAATTCATGAAAATGTCAACATGAAATTGATTTGTAATATTTTTAGAGGTGTAAAGGATGACCCAAATATCACACTCTGCACCCTTAACATCCCTGATATAACAAACGTTGCACGCAGAGACACCAGGTATGGCACAGTTCCCCGTCTCCTGGGTTTATACAGGACACCGGTGCAGTGAGGTCCTGCAGCGCTTCCCATGCGACAGCCGGGCTATAGATCACATCGGCCCGACCTGCCATGCGAGCGTGGCTGAGCAATGAGCAGCAAGAGACCCAGGCACTCACATGCATGCTGCACCTTATTTTTTTATTTTTTTAGGCTGGGGAAGAGATGAAATAACTTCATCCACACGCAGTTTCATCTATAACACAGCACAGGTCGTACATTTACACCTGCAATAATACATCCTATGTGCCAGGTTTAGAGCCAAGTGTAATTGTGTGTTGTATTTGTGGAAGAAAAAAAAAGAAAAAAAAATATTATTGTGCCATCAAGTTGTCACCTTGTCAGTGGGCCGGCCCACATTGTGTATACGAGGAGGGAAGCCATTAACAGGTCAGTGCTGCACCATGGACATGGACAGAAATGTGGAGCGGCTGGAAGAATGGCCTCAGGTGACAGGGCCATATTCTCCCCTGGCAGCAGGGGGCCTAAAATCTATAATGGAGGACTTGTCAGGGCTCTAAAGAAGGATTCATGATATCTTTGACAATGGACTGCTCTGACTGCCAATGAGGCCTCGGCTGTCTGTCAGGGGAGAGCAGCCAAACTCTTATGGCACAGAGCAGCATGAACTCTTGTATTTTCAGGGACGTACATTTTATTTATGTTTTTTTTTTAATTTTTTGACCGAAACTCAACACCTCCCCAGTCCTGTTAACATAGTGTTGAATATTTTGGGAAATTATATTATACAAGAAAAAAATGAAATTAAAGTGTAAATTATTGATTTTATCATCATCATCATTATTAATTATTATTACATTTTTGTTTTTGTTAGTATGGTAGTTGTCGGGATTCCAATTAAATGAAGTATTTTTTTAAATGATATTATGTTATACTATATTATGTATCTTGATGTGTTTAACATAAACAAAACATCTTCTTACATCTGTTGCCAAAAGTGTTGTCCTCTGGAATTATGTCAGACAATTTTCTATTTGAGTGAAAATTATTAGATTTGATTTAAAAAAACAACACTCAACACACAACAAAAAAACTTTGTTATTATCATAATTTGTTATAAAATCACTACTACTAGTAAGTAGTACTAGTAGTAGTGATTGATTATATTATACTATATATTATAAGGTTACAAAAAACACTGTTTTAATTATTTTCCTGAAATTATATTACATCATATGACTTTGTTGGCAGTAGAACAGAACGTCTTTTGTCTTTTCACTCACTCACTTCATCATTCCCTTATATATATATATATATATATATATATATATATAGCCCCAGAGATGTAAAAAAAAAAAAATAAAACCTCCACACTGCTTTTACTTGTGATAACATCCTCTGAGTTCACGGCTCTTCCCTGACATTATTATTGGACAGCAGCAAATTGGAAGCGTCTCAGGAGGTAGAGATGACATTCAAATATTCCATCCGGCTCTATTCATTATGGCTCTTGTGAGCGTCACCACCACCCCCCCCCCCCC
>JAFBJT010110681.1:6069-63069 GCA_016785325.1 Chascanopsetta lugubris | reverse complement strand
TTATTTATTTGTTATTTGGCAAATATATTTGATGGCAAATGGAAGAAAATGTGAACAATATAGAATTCAGGTATATCAGAAATTATTGTTAATTAAAGTAGTTTATAGTAATATCTAATGATACACATGAGTGGATACTGGATATATTTTAAATGTACCTATATTTAGCAGCTAAAGTAACAAAATGCTGCACTACAACTATCATTCATATTGTTATCATCGTCATTATTATTATCATTTGAATAATAAACTGTGATTTGCAGCATGAGTCCGTTTCCAGCGGTGTGTGAGTGAGTGGCCGAGCGTCGGCTGTCAGGTCCCACGCAGTACGTCACGCCAGAGGAGCGGAAATGAGGGGCCCAGGGTGCAGAGTCCCAGGGCCACTGCCGCTGACCAATGAGAGGCCAGGAACCGAGCTCCATTACAAAACTCTACTGCGTCAAGCTGCACAGCAACAGCTGCAGTGCCGAAACTCGGAAACAGGCTCAGGGCTTTTCAAAATAAGAGTCACACAGTTGACGATGGTGGGGGGCTATAAAACTGTTTATATTTTTGCACTTTTACCAAGAAAAAATAAACACCCAGTCATATATGGTCCAGCTGTAATACGTTATACACAATAATATAAAACAAATGCTTAATAATTACTAAAAATGTGACAACCACAAAGCAAGTTTGGCTCAGTACCTGACAGTTGTTAGCATCTTCGAACTTATATAAAACTTACTAAAACACGTTTTGAATTGCGTACTCTTACATACTCTTAGCTTATACAAATGAAACCAACAGGCCACCGTTATTGTATGAACCCTTAGATATACTGCATGTTAATATAAGGTACGTATAAGGCAGTGAGTTACTCCATTCCTGTTTTTGCAGATGTGGGGATCTTAGTGGAGCATTGTAATATTATCGCAGGTCATCTGAAGGTGTCAAAGGTCATATGAGTTTGTTTGGGCCACACGAGAAAGTAAGCGAGAGCGGTGAGCTTTTATTTGGAAAAGCCAAACCGGAAGCAGAGTGATGATCAGCGCTAGCGTCCGCATTGACGGAAGCTGCTGCCCGGAGCCTGAGGGCGGCACAGTCCGTCAGACAGTGAAAGTGAAGGCGGAGACCAGCCCTGCGCCGAAAACTCAGCCTCTTCTGGACCCGGTTCAACTCCGCTGAACAAGCCCCAAAAAAGTGAGACCCGAAGAGGAAGGAAGACAAGAAAAAAGAGAAAGAGAGAGAGGGGGAGAGAGGGGGAGAGAGAGAGGGAGAGAGAGAGAAAAAAAGCGCGAGGTGCTCCTAACTTCTTTTTCACCGCTATCTGCCAAGAATTGTCTTCCGGTGTTTGACTTTTTTTCTGCGAGCACTTCGAGAGAAAGAGACAGAGGGAGAGAGGGAGAGAGAGAGGGAGAGAAAACCCTCAAAGCACAAAGTTGAACGTGAGAACATGTGAAGCCACCGGCTTGTGTGTCTCCAGGCTCCAGGACCCTCAGTAACTCATGCAGTACAGTGCAATGGTACGTGAACATGTTTATTGACATGATGTTGTGATGCTAACAATGACTCGGACACATTGACTGTGCTTTATTTACACCTGTGTTGTTGTTGTTGTTGTTGTTGTCTTGGGGTGGTGGTGGGTGAAATGTGGATGAGTGGGTTCAAGTTGAATTTTCTAAAATGACTATTATTATTTTTCCACTCAACTTGACTTTTTTTGGGGCAAAGTTTGACCCCCCCCCCCAAAAAAAAAAAAAACTTGGCAGGGCAGCCTGTGTTAGCATCCCATTCCCCTTCATTTTGCCAAATGAACTCTTATATGGACTGTTGACAGACACACACACACACACACACACACACACACACACACACACACACACACACACACACACACACACACACTTAAACTACACACACAGCAGCCACAGAGTATCAATGTTTAACTTCCACTCCTTCGCATTAAAGCTACAATGCCACTGACCCACAAAGCCATTCAAAATATCCTCAGATAGAATATAAAGTACACACTTTATATCACACCTTCAGTCTTGTGCCAATTATACATTAAATTACCTTAAATTCCTAAACACGTTGTATGAAAAATATATTTTGTGCGAACTTTTTCAGGAACCTTTTAAAACTGTTTTTGTGTGACTGACACATGAATGCGTTTGCTTTTGATTGTGCATCCCACACACACACACACACACACACACACAAACAGACACACACACACACACACACACACACAAACAGACACACACACACACACACACACAAACAGACAGACTGACACACACACACACACAAACAGACAGACACACACACACACACAAACAAACAAACAGACACACACACAAACAGACACACACACACACACACATAAACAGACAGACACACACACACACACAAACAGACACACACACACACACACAAACAAACAAACAGACACACACACACAAACAAACAGACACACACACACCGTTGAATTGTTTGACTTTGGGAGCAATAAGCAGTGGGTGCTCGCTGTTGTTGTTGTTGTTGTTGTTGTTGTTGTTGTTGTTGTTGTTGTTGTTGTCACTTCCTTGGTTGTGTCGTGCGCATGGTACCGGCACCTATTCCCCTCTTTTCCCGCGTGTGTGCGGTCCAAAGTCCCCGGGGCTTTCGAGACATGACCCCGCAGGAGTGAGGGAGTGAGTCTGGGAGTCTCCTGAGTGAGGAGGAGGAGGAGGAGGAGGAAGAGGAGGAAGAGGAGGAGGAAGAGGAGGAAGAGGAGGAAGAGGGGGGTTAGGTAAATGAATTTTGCCGAGGAGCAGAGGAAGGTGCTGGATGGTTTGGATGAGGAGAAGCAGCAGGAGGAGGAGGAGGAGTGTGACTGAGTAATTACGTGGCTGCAAGAAAAGAGAGAGAGACAGAGAGGGAGAGAGAGAGAGAGAGAGAGGGAGAGAGTGAGAGAGAGAGAGGGAGGGAGGAAAAAAGTTGGGTCTGATTTGTTGGAATCCTGCAGGATCCGAAGGTGCACAGGACGGTTTCAGATCAACTTTTGGGTGAAAGCAGGAGCGAACATCACACATACACACACGTACACACACACACACACGCACACACACATTGCTCCTCCTGCGCCCCCCTCCGCCGCAGTGATGCTTTTTCCGAGCGAAGCTCCGCTGCGCCGATAAGACGAGCCGCGCGTCCCGGGAGTGAGGAGCGCGCACGGCCGCAGCACACCCCGGCTCCAGCGGCTCCAGCGGCCGCAGACCCGCGCTGCTCCCTCCGCCTCCACGTGCATGTCAGTTTAAAGTCAAAGCACCGTCTGCTCATCCTCCAAGCTCTGCCTCGGGGTTTTCCTCTGAATCCTCCTCAGCGGAGACGACAATCTTTGGATCGCAGAGAGGGAGAATGTCCCTGGATGTCCTCGGATAATCTTTTTGTTTGCTCTTGTTTGATTGACGCGGATCCACAGTCTCTGCCGGTGCCCGTCGCTGCAGGAATGGCGCGGTAGATCGGAGGAAGCAGTCCACGCTCATTCACGTTGTGTAGTAGCCTTCTCGCCATGTACTCTCCGATCTGTCTCACTCAGGTATTTGTGTCTTTTATTTTTATTTCATTCCATCAAACACACACCTTTACTCTGGCGTGTCGTTGTGTGTTCAAGTGAGGAAGCAAACTTTGCGTGAGAGTGTGTGGGAATTGCCTTTAAATTCAGAATTCACCAACGTTGGCCTTTTTACGCACAGATTACGCACAGAAACCTCTTGTTATTTATCTTCCGATTCCACTTTGTTCACTGTTGTATATTTTTTTTTAGAAATTAAAATTTGGTGTTTGTGCAAGAGAAAAAAAAGGGCACCCCCCTCAGACTCATAAACAGTAAGAGATAGCCCTGTGCCTTCTCTCCATGCGTAAAAGTTGTGCGTAAAAGTTGTGCGTAAAAGTGACCTTTAAGGGTTTTAACGACCCCGTATAATTAGCCAGGGTATCTCTCTGGTTTATTTAAGCCCTTTGCGTCCTCTAATAACCTCACACTCACTCTCTCTCTCTCACACACACACACACACACACACACACTCTCTCTCACTCTCACACACACACACTCTCAGGCCTTGCTGGAGCAGTGTTTGTATTTTCCCCTCTCCACGTGTGTATTTTTATTTAGAGCTGAAATCCCCCATATTTTGGGGCTGGAAGTCAGGGTTGGAAACAGATAAAGCCACTTTCACTGCAGGGAGATCAAACGCTGGATAAGCTGGATTCAGCCCTTGGACCAGAGGAGCTGACTGTTTTGGCTGACTCAGTTTTACTGTTTATATTTTACTTGGCATAAGTAAGTGATTGACTGAGATGTGGTTTAGTTTGTACTTAAGAGGATTGTGCTTTTATGGCCCCAGCTGAAGTGCACTGCCTCGGCCCTGGCCAAGTCATTTATCTTTACAGCGTTTGGCTTTTGACTGGTCGAAAAGAAATAGACAGAGAACAAGAAAAAGAAGAAAGAAATTAAGGGAATATTTCAAGCGTTTCTGACCAGGAAACGAGAAGTGAAGGGTTATAAGTCAGTGGAGCTGCAGGTCACGTTTTCTCCTCACCTCTGTCACTTCACTTTAGAGTGAGCAGTTTTAAAAGCACTTCAGAATTATTTTTTCCAAACCTTTAAAAAAAGATTGTGCACAACTAACACACACAGAAAATACAGTATCGCATTAGAAAAATGAATCGAGATAAAAATAAAATAAATATCGAATTTAATTTCAGCAAATTGTATCTTATTGGCCCAGAAGTGGACATGTGTCTTGTCAGAGCAGCAGCAGCAGCAGCAGCAGCAGCAGCAGCAGCAGCGGCGGTGGTCACAGATAGGGAGTGGATTTCTGTGGTTTCCCCGGCCTGTCTGTCTGGCTGCCTACAAAAAGAACAATATGTGGTTTAACTCTTCAAAAGCCCCTCTCCGAAAAGGGGGCCGCTCGCACTTATTAGATGTGACATTTTAACGACCTAAAACAAAGATAAGACGACATTTTTCGCCTCCTCTCGCAGTCGCTGTTATTTCTGACGACTCTTAAATCACCTGTGCATTCCTACACCCAACGGAGAACGAGCTCCAGAGATGACTATGATTTGTTTCCCAGTGTCTGATGTATTATTGATGTGCGGAGACTGTGGGCCGATCAGCTTATATGTGGAAATTGATATTTGAATTTTTTTGTTGTGGGTTGAGACAAATTCTGTGAAATGTTTGCCGCCAAACTTTTCTCTTTCCACTCACATTTGCCTTGAAATTAACCTACAATTAAAAAAGAATAAACAGTCCGAGGGCTCCTACACAGGAATCCCTTTAAAAAAAAAAAGCACTGAAAATATTTCCCCTGTTGTTATTATGATTATCTGCAATTTAACTGTGAGAATCAGTCACAGGAAGACATTTGTGTTTAACTGAAAGCAAGAGGAAGCATTTGAAATGCCAGTCGGTGTTTCTGATACCACCGTCTAACCTCAGGGTGTAGGAATGAAGCGGGGCGAGTGTCATTCCACGTGTTAACCTTAACGCTTGAGATGATTTGGCACCAGCTTCAGAAGGAGTCCCAGTCTAACCTTTGTGGAGCACCTTTGGCCGGGTGGCCTTTGTCTGACACACCGCCTCGTGTTTGAGAAGACTCTGTGCGAGGATGCTCTTTGTACGGGCCCCTGAGGACGGTAATCTTATTAACCTCCCCTTTAAGTGACTGCAAACCTGCCCGGCCCCAGCAGCCCCTCTCACGATCCCCCGCACGGACAGTGTAATAAGTTCATGCTGGAACGGGAGTAGTTTGATGAAGAGGAGTGGAGGAGGCGCATGGTCCGTGTGGCGTCCTGCTCACTCCGCCCGCTCGGGGGGAAAGAAGAGCGCCGCGCGTTCAGTCTCCGGGCTCGCTGCTATTGTAGAGCTGGCAGTTGTTATAAACATTGGAATTTCCTTGTCATAGCCGCCGTGCTCCCAGATACATACAGAATGGTAAAGTCAGTCTCTGCCTTTCCTGCAGAAACGTCTCGATTTGAAGCTGCTGAAGCTGCCAATAGGATATTCTGTGGCTGATGATGAGGAATTGTTTGTTTGTGGTCTGGCTTCCCCTCTGCCTCAGATTAGCAGCTGACTAAACCCATATTTCTTCCCCCGTTTGTCGGCATGAGTTTCTCATTAGGTTTTCTCTCCTTCTCTTTTGCCCCCCCCTCTTCCTCCAGGATGAATTTCATCCCTTCATCGAGGCACTTCTCCCTCACGTCCGTGCCATCGCCTACACGTGGTTCAACCTCCAGGCCAGAAAACGCAAGTACTTCAAGAAGCACGAGAAGCGGATGTCCAAGGACGAGGAGCGCGCGGTGAAGGACGAGCTCTTGAGCGAGAAGCCCGAGGTGAAGCAGAAGTGGGCGTCCAGGCTGCTGGCCAAGCTGCGCAAGGACATTCGGCAGGAGTACCGGGAGGACTTCGTCCTCAGCGTGACGGGCAAGAAGCACCCGTGCTGCGTGCTGTCCAACCCGGACCAGAAGGGCAAGATCCGCCGGATCGACTGTTTGCGGCAGGCCGACAAAGTCTGGCGCCTGGACCTGGTGATGGTCATCCTCTTCAAAGGCATCCCTCTGGAAAGTACAGACGGCGAGCGCCTCGTCAAGTCTCCACATTGCACCAACCCAGCACTTTGTGTCCAGCCACACCACATAACAGTATCGGTCAAGGAGCTGGACTTGTTTCTCGCATACTATGTCCAGGACCAAGGTAAGTCCCAGCTCACACTGTCTGTCTCCTCGTGTGTGTGTGTGTGTGTGTGTGTGTGAAACGTCTGGCAGGTCAAAGGTCACATGTGTTACTTTTTTGGTTGCCTGAAATCTCCACCACTCACAGGTTTATGACATAAAAATGTGACAGAGTTGTAAATATGTGCTGCACATTTGAACATGAATCTGGGCCTGAGAGAAAAACGGCTCTGTGATCCACACTGACATATTTTAAATGTGTCTCTGCGCAACGTGTGTAATGCTGCACTCGCACACACACACACACACACACACACACACACACACACACTGTACAGCTCGTGTCAAACACAGACATTTTAATATGTTGTAGCACAGACTGGTTGAATCCAAACCCATAATGTAATTTTTGTGTATCTGTTTGAGTTTTAGAAAACAAAATATGGCCTCCACCCCCTTTGTACAAATTCCATAACATAACATTATGTAATTTAAATACTCTTCCGTTCTCAGCACAGTAATTTAGAATTCAATTTCTATATTTGCAGTAAAATAATTTTTGTAAACTTTGCTTAGTCTAAATCGTAAAAACAATTTTCTCCCTTTTCTGCATTTCTTGAGAGTCACTAGAACAGGTTCTTTAATGGCTGTGTTAAATCACGTATTTATCAGTGTTAGAATTCATTAGTAATAATTATGATCACATTGTTTTGTTTTTTGCATTGAACTCCAGCCCAGAAATTCAAACGCAGCACAGTTGTTTGAAAACATCATCCAACATGGCCGATTTGAGACAGGATTTTTTAAATGCTAATTGTAAAATACAAAAGAGAAATTGCCAATCCTCAGTCACTGTTTGCCTCAAAACCGTATTTATATTCAATTATTCCCAGGAACACTGAATTATAATAGAAAGTGCACAATTAAAGAACACACTGTTTATTAGTTTTAAATCCTCTCTTGACAAATCTATTCCATTTCTCTCCGGATTGAAGATCATCCCCTCTAACAAGTGATTCAAAATGAAGGCTGGCCTCCCAGAATAAAGTAGTTGCAGCATATGAATAAATAGCCGTGATTCGGGCTTTTAGTTTCTCTCCCGTCACTGTTGGAATGATCTCCAATCGTGTCCCTCCATGAAATTCCCCCTCTGTTCAAATCCATTGCAGCGACACTGAATAACCACCAGCGCTCTGCCATTGAGGGGGACGCGGTGCTCTAGCTAGCTCATTATCATCAAACCTTGAGCGCCATTTTGTGTTTGATAAGTGCCAGGGAAAGCAGAAGGCACCGCACAGAGACAATAATGGTTGCCACTGGCACCGGGGTTGGCATCAGACCCTCTTTTGTGTCTTTTGTCGGATGCCACCACCGCTTCTCTACTTTGCATCTGCTGCGTTTTTTTAAGCGTTCAGCACCAACATGAGAACGCCGCTTTACTGTCCTTTTTTTTTTTTCTTAATGCGTACAATTTGGACGGTAAGTTCGCGCTTGCATTCAGCGCCACGGGTTGTTTTTCTCCAGCTCCGCCTCCTCAATGGAGGGACGGGAATTATTGGGAAAAGATGAATTTCAATGTTTAGAAGAGCAGCTGTTATTGTTCTAAAAATTCTAATTCACCATTGCGCACGAAAGCGATCGTCACTGAATCTTTCATTGCGTTCGTTTACCCGGATCGCGACGGCGCCGACGTTTCCCCTTTTTCGTTTTCGCAAGCAACGAGAGCGACCGTCTCCTTTCTCCAAGTTACCAGGCTGTGCCCACCTCCAGACAATGCAGCCATATTGTGTGGTAGCGTGCGGCACGGCGCCATTTTGTTTTGCACTGTGCCAGGGAGGCAGGCAAATCACCAGTAATGGTTGTTAGAGGTTTGGAGGTTGGCATCAAACCCTCTTTGTCTGCTCGCAGCGTGCCTTTGATTCGTTGGTTGGCATCCGCAATGCAGTGGGCACGTTGGAAAGTTTTTTCGACAGTGGCAGAATGGAGGCCGCTGCCTTTGTTCTGCTGCAACCGCACGAAACAAACAAACACACAGTCCGACACAAAGAAAGTGGTAAACGGCTCCGGCCCGAACAGAACCTGCTATTTTATCGAAGTGATAGGAAGAAAAAAAAAAAAGTCCGGACTGCGGCTTCATTGTTGTTCTCGGTGCTTCCTGGCACCTCTGCTGTGTTGTGTAATTCCATAACTTAGAATATGTTCCTGCTCGTCCCGACTCCACAGTTATTTATTTTCTCTTAAAAAAAAAAACGTATCTATTTTATTCACGTGGCAAAAATCCTAAAGTTCCCGGCGCATGTGTTTGTGATCCTGGTGGGCTGCCGCTGCCTGAGAAAGGTCGGCGGGTTGGCAGCGAGTGCGCGGGGTGAATTTAGAGAGGGCACTCAGCCCCTTGTTCTAGGGCACAGACGCATTTAGCCAGGCAGGGCTGTAGCACCCATGTGCATGCCCAGATGAATGCCCGCTGGGAAGTAGGCTGGGGGCTGGGAGAGGGGGTTGTGGCATCCATTGTGCCAACTGGCAGCCCGTGCTCAATACAGGGCCCTGGCTTCTCACACACACACACACACACACACTCCCCCTCACACACTCCGCCGTTGTGTTTGCTTTAGTTTATCTTTATCAGATGAAACAAGAGGTGTGATTTTTTTTTTTACTTGAAATGATTGCCTCTGCCCACCTGGATTCATATTTTACATTTCCAGTTTGACAGATTGATGGAATAGTTGTAACAAGGCTTGAAGACAATGGTCGTGTTCGGACACGTCAGGGCTCTGCAGGCCTCATCTCTGTCGGCTTTTAGACGCGCATCACTTTTCCCTCCACAACAAGAGAAAAGCAGCCATTGTTCTTGTTGTGAAATGTCAGCTCATTTAAATGAACTAGGTTCACGTGCAAGCAGTTGATTAAAAAATAAAATATGTGTATAGAGAAAAATAGGCACTCTGAATGAAGAATTGTAGAAATAATATATTTTCTCGCATCAACTCCAGCTATAAATTAATTCATAAAGAAAACGCATAAAAGGATAAAGTGGTGATGGTAGAAAAAAATAAAAATAATAATGAGCATATTGAATTCAAATTGGATTAGCTCATAACCAGTGACAGGGAGGGATTGTCCAATGGCAGAGCACAGAAGTCAAGGTCAGGCAGCATTCCCATTACTCTGGTGCTGAAAGTTAACACGGCCATAAAACATCATTACCTTGACCCTGACCCTGCCCCCCCCGTCCCCCCCGTCCCCCCCGTCCCTTCCTCCTGCTCTGCAACGCAACTTTCTGCTTTCTCTTTTTTTCACACTGTCATGATAGTTTGTGCAAATGGATGGATTACCCCGGCGTGCGCGCCGCCACGTTAATGGAGACCGTGTTTTACGAGTGCCCGACTTAACCTCCGGCCCCCGGGGTCGTGACCTTTCCGAAGGGATGTGGCAGGGTGTCGTCTGAAGTTTAATTGAGCAAATCAGATCAGTGGAAACGCGTCCGTGGCGAGCCCGGGGCACGTGCAGGAGAGGGACTTTTCTCTTGCTTGGGGAGGGGAGGGGGGGGGTCAGGGGAGGGAGGGAGGCGTAAGCCCCCCTTGTTGACCTCCTCAATCGGGGTCAAACCGCGGCGGTCGCAGTATCACCGGTGGTCTCTTGGCAACAGTTTGTCCTCCACTCCCCCACCACTACTGGTCTGGCTGGT
The DNA here is from genome assembly GCA_016785325.1 of Chascanopsetta lugubris. Lineage (NCBI taxonomy): Eukaryota > Metazoa > Chordata > Actinopteri > Pleuronectiformes > Bothidae > Chascanopsetta > Chascanopsetta lugubris. Next base: position 52,676 of record JAFBJT010110681.1, on the reverse strand, counting down.
GGTCCCTTGGTTCGCTGGCCTAAGTGAGGGGGAGTGTGCACCAGTGACCCTATGCACCCCCCCCCCCACTCACACACACTTCCACATTTCCTCGCTCCCCTGTCCGGTCCCTCAGGCTGCGTGGTCTGGCCGTCCCCGTCCAGCCGGCTGTGTGGAGTAGCAGTTTGCATCTTGTTTTTCCGGCCCGCCGCCTCGGAGGCTGCGCTGCCCCGGCCGGGGGCAGAGGCCTGACCCTCCGGGTCACCGCGGAGGCCTGTGACTAAGCACAACAACCGCGGCTGCCTCCCCGCCCGGCCTTATCCTCCTCTGCCATCAGGAATCACCCCTGCGGCACAAAGCCCGGCCAAATGACTCCCTCACTCCTTCTCTCTCCCACTCTCCTTTCTCCTCCCGCTGCCCGGCTCTCCCCCTCGCGCTCCAGACTCCGACCACGACAGCTGTCCCAGGGCCCAGGCGCTCGGCCAGAGAAATAGCTGCTGGGTCGGTGCCAGAAGTGTGAAACTAAACTTGTTGTACGCGCGCAGCATTGAGGACACTACTGTTCGCCTCCCTACCTTTTTGGCTGAGTTGTTCAGCTTCCCTTTAATTTGAAGGCCCTTTTTTCCTCCCGTGGCATTACACTGTGAAAAAAAAGATCCAGGAAGGTTCTGTTAAAAGTTGAGTGGAGTTTTATTCTTGGACGTAAATTTTAAGCGTGTACGTTTCAGAACAGATTCAGCGGGACTGTAAAATAAAAAACCCTGGGAAAAACCTTCACCGATGACTCCGGAGCCATATAGAAAAAACTCTTCGCAGTGAACTGCGCAACCCTGAGCTGAGCTTCCATTCTGGCTCCCTTATTAGTATGCAATAGAGCCTGCGGTGTCTGGCTACCTCTCTCTCAGAGCCATAACCTATCGAACACATTCTCTCAATCTAATCCACTTAGAACTCCCTCCCAGCTTCACCGCTTGCCTTATTGATTTCCGCTTCCCACTAAATGTCTTCCCGATCCTTTTTCTCTTAACCCGGGAGCTATTTATGTTTTGCAGTGCTCTTTCTTTCTTGCTCACATCTTGCTCTCTCTCGCTCTCTCTCTCTCTCTCTCTCCATTTCTTGCATTCCTTTTTCCCCTCTGTGTTTCTTCCTTGCTTAAGTTCTTTCTGTCTAAATGCCTTCGCTCCCTCCCCGGGATCGTTGCTTGTTTGTGATCTCCGGCGGACTCTCCTCTGCCTTCCCCTCTCTCCCCTCCTGCTCCCTCTCAAACACCAACCTGGGTGCAGTGCATCCAGGTTGCCTGGCTCAGTGTGAAGCTTGTGTTATTAGCAGCGGGGTTTTGCTCGAGCAAATACCTCAAGGCTTAAACAGGCCGTGTTACCTCCTTAGCCCGCTTTTGTGTTCCATGTGTACATAAATCTCCATGGAAACAAGGCAACTCGGAGCAGAGGCCACAGAGAAATGTGGATGCTTTCTTTCTCCACTAAATTTACAGCTCTCTTTTCGCCGGGCTGCAGTGTGTTTAATTTGCTTGTGTCACAGTTTGCACTCCTGCATCCGTCAAAAAAAGGAGACAAGACCTTTCTCTGGCATTCTGAGGCTCAGGGCTTTGTGTCCAAAGGGCTTTTCTTGTGCGATTCAGCAGGAGACTGGGTTTTGCGTCGGTAACTACACTGCAGTTTGTGTCATTAGTCTATGGTTAAGATCTCAGCCCCACCACACTTTCCCAGGCTTTTGGGAGGACCCCAAATGCATTTCAAATCCCCCCGAGGCCACTTGACTGGAGGACCGGCACCTCCCACTCCTCGCGGATAGATTCCCCACCCCCACCCTGTCTGCCGGTCCTCCCAAATGAAGACAAATGGGTACATTCACCCCCTATCCCAGGCACTACACTGTACCTCACTGTCCTGCCTCCACAAAGCAGGCTGCCTGAATTTCTCCGTCCACTCTCTAAACTCTGCTCAAACTTCATGTTAAACTTCATGTGGAAAACCCTCGTGTTGGAGAAGTGGGGAGCAGTTTAAGTTCATTTTCAACGGGAGACAGTGAGGATTTAGGAGGAGGATTTATCTTTTCTGACCTTGCTTTCTTCATCCGGGCAAAGAGAGGCTCCCTCAGACGATCACGTAAAAGCCAATCCCCTTCACCCAGGAAGAAGGCTTGTTAGGAACCAATGAAGGGGAGAAAAAAATGAGAAGGGGTAGTTGGTGGGGTGTGATGGGGACCTTTACGCAGGGACAGACAATCAGAGTGGTTGCCCAGGAGACACTAACTTCTGTGTGCAGCACCCCCCGCCCCGCTCTGCCTCATCAAAGTCTTTTCAGTCCAGACAGGGCCGATCAGTGGCCCAGAGTGATGGTTGTCTCTTCTTTTGTCTGTCGGTACAGTACGTCTCATCACTGTTGGCTCGACAAGACCTGAGCCGGACAGGGAGAGGGAGGGAGAGAGAGAGAGAGGCCCGGGCCGAGCGTACTCTTTGGGCGAGCACCTCGGTCTTCTTTAGGGCTGGGGGGTTGAATCCCCGGAGGATTTCTCCCCAGTGTCAGTGCAGCGGGTCGGAGTGGGGCTGTGGCGTCTGGGTCTGGGGAATAGCCTGCCGGGGCGGATTCATCAGCGCCCCATTGAGTTGTCAAAGCCAGCTAAAGAGTCTCCACTCCTCCTTCGCATATGTCAAGTCCACGTCTCTGAAATCTCCCAAATTTCCAAGCCCACTCTTGATGAACATAGGAGGCCTCCGCGATGAACTCCACCACCCCGGCACGACTCTACGAAATGTTTTAGAACAGTAGAAATGGCAAGTGGAGTAAGAAAATAATCCAGGTACATTTTTAGCACTTATGTAAACATGCAGTGTCTTATGAAAGGCAGCAGCGGGGCTGTGTGTGATTAAAGTCAGCCGTATAGAGGGAGTGGCAGCGGGAGAGGATATATGGACACCATGTTGATTGGAACAGCATGAAAGTCTCATATCTCGGGACCACCGAACCCGCAGATGTTACACATTTTCCACAGGAATACTTCCTCCGTTGTGACAGGGAGATTTGGTTTACACGCGGCGTCTTTACGTGAAGGCAGTAAAACAGCAGAGAGATTCAATGGAAAAGGTCTGAAATGCACATTTCTGATTTTTACATTCAATCTTTTCATTTGATGGCCGGACAGGAAATGTTCATATTTTTCCATCCAATGCCAACACCTCCTTTGCCGTGATTAAAAAAAGAGTTAAAGGCTACATCCATTAAAGACGGCTGATCATTGAAATTGAAAAGTGCTACTTGTCCTGTTTGAATTAAAAAACTCTGGGGCTTCATTTTATTATCAACAGGCAGAAAGAAACATGCCTGAATACAGTGTCGTAGAAAACTAGCAGTGTTGAAAAACCCCACTGATCATTGATTTACAAGTTACAGCTGCTGTGCAGTTCAATTCTGTATTTTACAATTATACAACTATTTACATGCAGAGGGGACAAGCTGTTACTTGAACAATAAGAATGGTAACACAGGCACATGCAGGCCCAGTGTATACAAGTGGTCACATGACCAGCATTTTCAGACGGGTTAGTGCGGATTGGGATTAAAACTGATTTGGTGTCTGGGAGTTTTATCCTGCTTAAACTTTTATACGAAAAACATAATAGTTTACTGGTATGTTTCGTGCGGTAGTATGTATCGAGGCAGAGATATTGGGAGTGAAATAAATAGGTATTTTAAAGGTACATTTGCCAGAATTCAGACAGAAATAAAATGTAAATCTCATCGGGCGAGGTTAATATGTTTTGAATATGGAAAAATATGACTTTTTTTGCATTTGGCAGAAAGTAAATAATTGTGCCTTTTTCTTGCAGGCAGAATAATCTTGTGAGTCTCTGTCAGGACCTTGTGATTAAAGCCAGTTCCAGCACCAACAGGATGGTTAATGAAGCCCATTACTTTTACTAGGAGAGGAGCAGGCCTCGTTACCATGGTGTCCTGTGAAAAGCATATATGATCCCGCTCCAGATCGCTTGAATTCTTTTCAAATTGTTATTTACATGTTACAGCTGCTGTGCAGTTCAATTCTGTATTTTACAATTATACAACTATTTACATGCAGAGGGGACAAGCTGTTACTTGAACAATAAGAATGGTAACACAGGCACATGCAGGCCCAGTGTATACAAGTGGTCACATGACCAGCATTTTCAGACGGGTTAGTGCGGATTGGGATTAAAACTGATTTGGTGTCTGGGAGTTTTATCCTGCTTAAACTTTTATACGAAAAACATAATAGTTTACTGGTATGTTTCGTGCGGTAGTATGTATCGAGGCAGAGATATTGGGAGTGAAATAAATAGGTATTTTAAAGGTACATTTGCCAGAATTCAGACAGAAATAAAATGTAAATCTCATCGGCCGAGGTTAATATGTTTTGAATATGGAAAAATATGACTTTTTTTGCATTTGGCAGAAAGTAAATAATTGTGCCTTTTTCTTGCAGGCAGAATAATCTTGTCAGGACCTTGTGATTAAAGCCAGTTCCAGCACCAACAGGATGGTTAATGAAGCCCATTACTTTTACTAGGAGAGGAGCAGGCCTCGTTACCATGGTGTCCTGTGAAAAGCATATATGATCCCGCTCCAGATCGCTTGAATTCTTTTCAAATTGGCCCAACTCTCTCTCTCCCTCTCTCTCTCCCTCTCTCTCCCTCTCTCTCTCTCTCTCTCTCTCTCCACTGGCACCAGGCTGCAGCTGGTAGTTTATGCAGCAGTTTTCGAAAACCCCCTCCTGAATTCTTTTATATGCAAACACATGACTGCACACATGGGGACACATGTTTACACTCATACGCCCAGATACACGTGCATGCAGGGAAAAAACCCAATGAAGTCATTTACGGAACACACTCTGCAGATTATTGTGCACTTCAGCTGAATAAGACTACATTTAGATTCTATCAACCACAGCCCCTCGACATCAGCGGCACTGGAGCGTCTGGTGGGCAAAAAAACTGAAAGTGAGCGCCGCTTTAAAAGCTTGTTCCGGATTTACCATGTCAAGATTGTAATTAGGCCTCCAACATGTGCTCAGACCTACAACCCACAATTACACTGTGGATTCTTACCAAAAAATACGTCTACTCCACCATTACTCTCTTAAAACTCCCAGCTTTTAGCCAATGAGGGGTCACCGGCCTGTAACAGGCCCTGGCTCTGCTGTTGTTTCTGCTGATGCCTGTCTAATAAAACACAGACCCTGAATAATTTGAACTTGGTCCAGCGAGGCCGTGATGTAACAGCCCATCTCCACTCCTTGTTATCACAGAGTTGTTTGCAACCTGTGGTCTGGGGTTTCTGCAGGCTCAACAGAGCTTTTTCAGGCTGTTATGACCCCAGTTGACCTCCAGATGGCTAAATGAGTAATGCTCAAACTCATCATCTCTTATGGGATCCCAGCTGAGCCCGCGTGGTGTTTCCCAGGCACATCTTTATCTGCTTACGCAGGTCTGTTTTACAAACTATTAGATGCTCACTCGACATTTTTTTCTCTCCCCTTTTTCTGTAAAACCACTGGCTGTAACTTGGTTTGCCATGTGTGTCTTGTTAAGGGCAGTTATGACAAATGGCAGCAGCTGTACAAACTAATCTCTCTGTAGCTTTCACACATGGCGCCCAATTAACAATGGACCACTGTGGGGCCCTAATCCACGGTGCAGCCATCCTCTGGTCCCGCTCGCCGAGCCAACGGCCCCAGGAGACTCTTCTCCTCTGTGCTCCTGCTCGCCAGTCTTTAACTCCATTCAGATGGGTGGCGGCGAGCGCCACAAGGCGACGGCGGAGACACGGTAGCCACCTTGTTTGTCTCCGTGCTGACAATCCCAGTTACAGATGCTAAAAAGCCTGGGTTTTATTTGTCACGTAGGAGTTCAGTGGGATTGGGTTTCGGGCCTGTTAATGCGTTTGGACCCACATGAACGTGCGCTCATATGAACGTGCGTGTACTCGGCTCAGGCCGACACGTTCAAATGCACGCAGCTGCAGCTGATAGACTTAGCAAAATGAGCGCTGGACAGGTGGGTGTGAATTCGAATGTGCATATGTGTGTATGTGTGATGTAGAGTTCCTGTCATTGCTCATATATTCAGTAGTTGCGTGATGATAAACTGCTGTTTCTCTGCGCCTCAATAACTGGATGTGTGGTGCAGCTAAAGAGTGGGTGGGAGTGCATTCACTTCCTCTGCACTCTTATAGGATCGTTTACCATAAGAGAGCCGGGGCATGTTAACACACACTCTTTAACCTATTTTTTTTCTCTCTAGAAAACACACACACATCAGTACACTTTTTCCTGCAAAGCTTTCGATGTGTAAAGTCCTCGTCTCTTCCCAAGAGTGCGTCATCAGTGTTTTCTACGGCTCGGCTAAAATCCAGTTTAAGATGTTTGTTGATGAAACCAAAATGGAAATAATGTAATTTTCAAGATGTCACTTGGACGCGAAGCAGCGTGTTTTCACTGATTCCTCACTCCGAGGCACAAACAGGAGCCTGATGCTCAGAAGGAGGGTGCTGAAGGGTCGACGGCCACCAGGAAAATGGTGCCGCGCCGCTGCCAAATCTATGACATGAATGAAACAAACGGATGAAGGAAAAAGAAAATGGTTGGGGTGTGATCTCTGGCAGGCGGTGCAAATCCAGTGCCAACTATTATGAATGGGAAACCGCTGCTGAGCTAATGAAAAAAAACATAGAAAGAAAGAAGAAAAGAACGGAGTTTTTTTGTCTCATCCACCATCCAAGAATAATTAACCGAGCGCAGGCTTTCTGCTGAGGGTGGACACTTGACTCGCGTCTCGCTGTGCAGGAGGACAGGGACACACAAAGACGGGGAGAAACAGAAGCAAAAGCCACTTTCTTTATTGGGGGACAAAGTATGAAAAGAGGACCAGGTGAAACTGCAAGTGGAGAAAAAAGGAAAAGGAAGTTCGAGAGGCGTTTCTTAAAACGACTGTTAGACATTCGAGACATGGGCGTTGAGTGGGTATTATTTGGAGATTAAATATACAAAACGTTTTATATACGCTCCATTAAACCTGAAATCTACATAATAATTGTTGACATATCTGTATTTAATCGGCAGAAGATACATACTAAATGTGTTTGGATATGAAACAGCCATAGCTCAGGGCATGTTATGATAGGGCATCAGGAATATGCAGCACTCATATTTTATTGAACAGTGCTAACAGTTCCTTTTCTGCATCTCGGTTTTATCTTGGCTAATCAAATATTTTCAAGCCTCTTGGGTGACGACTAAATTTATGAATTCATAATCTCCACAGTAACTCAGTTCATCGGTGCTGTGCCATGACGCACCACGGTGTCTGTATCTCTTACCGCCTGCTGTTCCAGTGCGTAGAAAGGATGACATGAGGGAAAGATCAGAATGTGCGCCAGATGTACTTATATGCCAGATATAGGACCGGACAAGGGTACAGACTAGGACACCAGGCAGAGGCGCTGTGCAACACATGCGCCCTGTCACGTACACCACATCCCATAATGATAAGGACTACATGTACTTTATGTAAAGCAAAGAAAAGAACAACTGTTAATGATGCCCGATGGCTTGAGCTTCATGTGCCCAGAGAGTTTAGATACTGGGTGAAGGTACACAGGGTAATTACAGGAGCTGGAGGGTGTAATTAATCAAGGCGCGCTATAAAGTTTGTCAACTGTTTCCAGCCGAGTTTTCAAAGTGCACGCGGGCTTGAATTTTGCGAGTGTAACGTTCGGGTCTTTGAGTCGGTTCAGCCGCTCGTCTGTATCTGAAGTCGCCCAAAGGCGCAGAAATGTATTTTAATTCATTATCGACTCTCGCCGCAGCCAAGAACATCGTTTTTGTTATACCGTTAAACCTTTTCTTAATCGGCGTCTTGTGCGCCACGAACATCACCCCCGCACCAACAAAGCGCCCACTGTTTGGAGACAAACGCTCAAAACAAAAAAAGTGGTTTCCCCATTATGGCAATCAAAGCAGTGTTATCAGCGATCAACATGTTCTCACCCGGAGACAGAGAGAAGAATGCCCCATTGACTGATACTGCCTGCGAGGCCGGTCGCGCTGATCTCCTGAAGAAAAGACCAGTGTCGCTGGCGGACCCCCCCCCCCCCCCATTCCCCCTCCAACTGCCTCCCCACTCTTTGCCTTCTTCCCTCTATATATGTCTCAATACATGGGGGGGGGGGGGGTCCGAGGGATGGGAAAGGGGAGGGGGGGTGTGGAAGAGGGCTGCATGCGTGTATTGTGGAGGTGCTGCCGGGCGACTCTGTCCCATGCTGGCGGTGTGAGGAAGGAGGAGGAGGAGGAGGAGGAGGAGGAGGAGGAGGAGGAGGAGAAGGGGGGGGGGGGTTAAAAGACGGAGCCGTCACCTGCCAGACTGCTGGAATGTTAATGCCGTGGCTCTGATAATTGGATTTTGTACACACCGTCTGTGAGGAACGTCCAGCAACTTTCCCCCTCTTATTGTTCGACCCCGGCCCGGACCCTCAATAGGGCTTGTCTATGTTTATATAAGCACTCACGTCTCAATAAAGACTGTTTACAATGTGTGAGAGTGTGTGCGTGTGTGTGTGTGTGTGTGTGTGTGTGTGTGTGTGTGTGTGAGGGTGTATGTCACGGCAAAATAGTGTGCAACAGGCTGACTGCACATGGAAGCAGGAGTGTGCAAGATTTGGCAAATATTAAACATATTAAGAGATTTGTTCGGTCTTAAAAAGGATTTTCCAGATTTTCAGTAAGAGCTTGTGTACACTGGGATTAAAGTTTTTCCTCTTTCACAATCGCACATTTATAGATTAATGCTCTGCCAACTATTTAGTGCGCCGCATGAGCGTCTGTGCACTTACAGTCAAAGATAGGCACACCCACTCCGAGGTCAAAGGTGAGGAGGAAGGCGCTCCCCATTGGCGGAATGTGTGCGAGGCGTACATGATCTGGGATCATTAGGGAAGTTATGGCTCTTGTTTGCGTCGGGGGTGGCGGAGAGGGGGAGGCTGGAATCGGGCCGGGAGCTGTGACGCACTGGTTCCCCTCTCGCTGGCCTCCCGTGCTATTTCCACCCGGGCTGCAGCGGCTTGAGCTGGTTAAACGTCTCGGCTGCACTGACCTAAATTCCTCATATTCACCTCAGAAGACCCTCAGCCAACCCACCATTTTTTCCCCCATCCCTATAGTCTTCCTATGCAACAAGCGTTTGCTTTGTTTGTATAAATGTTCCTTCCTGTACACAAGGAAGCGACTTTTGAAAAAAAGAAAAAAGAAAAAGTCATCATACACCCAGCTGTAATCCCTCCGAGTAGAACGGCTCCAAACAATGACAGAGGGTTTTCATTTAGCAGAGGGACCTGTTGTGGTTAGATAAACAGTTTCTAATTGCATTTAATCTGTGTTAAAGTAAGGCATTTGACACAATTACTTTGGTATGTTTACCAAGCAGCTGTTGTGAGGCTCTCTCAGATTTGAATGGATTTGGTTCACAAAGCTAGTTGGTAGGAAAATAAGATAGGAGACACTGCATTAGCTAAGGCATGGGCTCAACACTTTGGAAAACTGCCACGACAAAGTCGATTTAGTTTTGGGGGGAAAAACATAATTTAAATGAAGTGGCTCTTGGTGATGGCACCAGATTTTCATTTGGTCTAAACAAGGTCATCTCTTACAATAAATGATATGTAAACGTAATCACCATGACCAGATCAACGGTAATCAGGGGGTTATCAAATTCAAGTATGTTGATATGTTGAGAAAATATTTTCCATCTCTATTGGCAGAATTGAATTAATTGAATTATTGTTTGTTGTTTAAACTTCAGAGAAAGATCCATTATATGTACAACTAATTTGCATTAGCCTAGGATAATCAAAGCCACACTTGAATGTCACTAATCCCCACAGCGTGCACAGTAATAATCTTAAACTAGCTTCTTCTGTGTTTGTGGAGCACAAAGCACGACTCTGTTACAGGCAGCGTCCCTCCACATTTATCCACACACATACTCTTTTCCCTTTAACCAGGCGGTGGTGCGCTGTTGTATAAACAATGGTCTGGGCAGCCACCTTTGGGCTATTGTAGCCGTTCCACGGGCCTGAACTCCGGCCAAAAGGATGTTGTTGCAGGAGACAGCGCCGTGGCCAAAACACATGAGCCAACCGGCGGTCTCCGTTCCAGGAGGCGAGCACTGCACTGGACCATACCCAAAGATAGTGGTGTTTGACAGCGCTTGGATCGTGGCGGACGGAGCGCGACTCTGAAATTCAAATAGAGTGCTGCTATTTGGCCACCGCCCCTGAAAACGACAGCCGCTAATGTCACAGACTAATGTCACATTTTGGCGGCGAGCATGTGTGTACGTGTGCGCCTGTGTGCTTTGACGATCTGCCTGTGTTTAGTATTCATGATGAGGTGTTGCAAAATGCACGCTCTCCGCATATCTCGCTCGACTCACCCACCACCTGTATAAACAACAGCGCTATTGCGAAACAGTTCCAGGCAAAGGCTCTTCCCGGGCTTGTTGTCAGAATGAGGTCAGTGAACACTACTCTTTTCTCTCTCCTTGTCTCTCTCTCACTCACTCCCTCGTTCCCTCACCGCCTCGCTCTCTCGCTCGCTCTCTCGCTCGCTCTTCTGGAGCACGGGAGGAAAAAGGCCACAGGTTCGACCTCGAGTCGTCGGTACAGACTCTCTGTCTGTCTGTGCCGGATGGAGGCTCTCAGTTATTTCCATTGGTGACAAATATTGATATTGTTCTTCCTGTCCACAAATCCAGAAAAATATTTTCGTCATGTTTTGATTCAGGATTATTTTTTCTTAATCCTGTCACCTGATGTTTTCAATCTCAGATTGAACTATCCAGGAAACAGTGAATGTGCTTTGAGCGATGTTGTAATCATCACAGTCGCAATCAGAGCTGTGGGGATTTGGGAAATCCTCAAGTTCTGTTCGATCCACTTTTGTATTTTGGAAGGGGAGGCTGCTGTATCTCAATTCCCACATCATGACATCATCTGAACCCCGTCGCTGATCATTTTACCCGCAATGGCACAAAAAAGTGCGCTCAGAGACAAAAGAGGAGCGCGCACGTATCATATGCTCACAGCCGAGGATGCGGCTAATCATGGCCGCCCGTGACTGCCAATGGCTGCAGCTCCCAGAGGCTCGGCTGGCCGACCGCGCCGTGTCTGGAACGCTGTAACGGGATCTCCAGAGAGGAGCACAAAATGGGTGCTTTGTGTCCCAAGATTTGTCCAGACAAACCCAGATAAGGAAACCCAACGAGGGTGAGCTGAAGGAGCTGCCTCTGTGACTCGAGCAAATAACCTTTAATCTAGGTCACGCAGCCGATAGGGCCGAGAGCAGCGGTGGCCTCACGACCACTGATGACTTCAGCGCTGACGTAAGTGATAAAGAGACGGTTAATGTGGTCGTCTCTGTGAGGAGTTCCTGAGTTTTTCTTCTTTGATGGTGTTAATGAAAGACTTTGAAAAACTAAAAAAATAGTGACTGAAGGTTTTATTCCTCGTATCTGCTAAATATGCCTCCGCCTTATGCAGCCAATAGGCTACAACTTGAACATTTCTAAATGAGCCCGATACCAACGCGCGAGCTCTGTTTGGCCGATCCCACACTCTGATTGCGGCGGTGACCCCACGGAGCCCAATCCTCATGGCAGTCATAACAAGGCCCATACACCCCCCCCCCGCCATAACTGTGGCCAGCACCCTGGGGCTGTGTGTCGGTCTCCTTCTGCCCGACATCGCTCCTTAACGTACCCCCGGCCCCCCCGCCCCACCCTTAAAAAAAGCCATCAATGAGAAGAGTGGGGAGGTGGTGGAGGGGGGGGGGCACATCGCTACATGGACCATATGTGTCGGCAAGACCACAAAATGCTGAAGCCATTACTTGGGCCATTCTTGTGAAATTGAAAGCAGGAGCCAGCAGCAGCAGCAGCAGCAGCAGCAGCAGCAGCAGCAGTGGCGGCGGCGGCGGTGGTGGCGGCGGCGGGCGGGCGGCAGCAGCAATAGCTAGTTTTGGCTGAGTGCAGGGGGCAGTGTCAGGAAAGCCCCGTCAGATGGTAGCGCTCACGCTGACTTGTTGACGGCAGCAGGCTGCAGACGGCTGATGTCTTGTTGTCATAGCACCGGCTCCTCCTTCTCACGACCCCTGAGTGATGACGCTCGTCTGCTCCTCTGTTTCAAGTTTGGGAAAGCGTCTGCGTGTGTGTGTGTGTGTGTGTGTGTGTGTGGTTACTGAACAACTCGCATGTGGGCCAACACATGTTTGCCATTTTATTTGTAGTGATATTTGTATGATATGGAATGTGAGATATACTCTTGGTTAAAGCTAAAGTCAGACTCTGTCCTCCACAACAAACAACAAACAAAGAGCGGGAGATGTAAGATTACATTACATGAGCTGAAAACCTGTATTTGTCCCATGGTCATATTATATTAATGATGAAACATTTGTCCTGCTGCCGTGTCATTGTGCGCTGCAACACTACTCTCGCTCTGTGCGTTTTAAAAGGCCCAGCACGAACAGTATCCTCGGGGCGTTTGTGAGCTGCCCCCAGCTCCTCTTCTACCTTCATGCTGCCATATGTCTTGAAGGAACCGCATGCATCCAACGCATTAGTTCAGGGTATCGCGTTACATGCGGCATCCATCATGCATTGTGATTGTCGGTCATTTATGTGCGAGACGAGATGATTTTGCCAAGTGTGCTTTTCCTGAAGTAATTATTCGTCTCTTGAGAAATATTCATATCCAGCAGCGGGTGAGGCTCTGAGCGCGGATCTGCTCTCGGGCCTTTGTTCACCACGCGTCTTTGTCTCGGCGTGTGCGCGTAGTATATGTTTGACAGTGTTTGTCCTCCATGCCCCACTGAATTCCTTTCAGCTGAGTTATCCGTGGTGGGTCACTCACTTAACTCGGGCCCGTCTGGTGCCACTGGGTTTAGGTATCATCTCGCCAGCTCCTCCGCTGTAAAAGGGAACATTTAGGGGGGGAAATACCCCCACCGAAGCCCCTCAAGTCGGGATCCCATTGGGTTGTCTTTGCCGTTTTGTAATCTTTTATATTTACTTCTTTTGGCTTGAGGACGACGGGGTGTTTGCAGGATAAGGGCTCATGGAGAAGACTTATCTTCAAGCGCACGTCTGTCATCTGCTGCTGCAGACAGAGTGCTCTTTCATTCGCTCCAGTGAAAGAGGGTTCACAGAGATTTAAGGGCCAGCATTGTTTGTGCTCCATGATGCTTAATCACTTTTGATTGGACACCATATTAAAACTTGGGCTCTAGACGAGAGAGTGGGAGAGAGAGGGGCACTGAGTGTGCAGCGAGGAGCCGTCTCTCGGTGAAAAGGGGGCGGCGCTGCCTGTGGGGTGGGTGACGGGGGACAAAGACACGCTGAGCGAGTGGGGCCAAAGAGACACAGATGAGAGAGGAGGTCCTCAGCTGAGGAAGACTACGTTTCTAACAAGACTTCTTGCATTTGAAAATTCAAAAAGTAAACATGACAAATCACCCTTGATGTTCTTCATCTTTGTGTCCCGTGTGTTTTCCTGTGCCTGAGCTCCAGGAGTAAGATGGCGGCTTATTCCTGAAGCACTTTCTCACCGCCCCCCGCCCCCGCCCCCACCACCCCCCCACCCCAGCACTCCATTTCGGTGCAGAGCTGATTACACGTGGTGTTTACATATTCCATAGAGCACAGTGACAGAGATAAACCTCTCTCGATGCTTATCCCCTGGCCACAATGTGGAAACCACTAAGATATAATGTAAACCAAACGTCGCAGCTGCCCTTTCATGTCTCAAGTGGCAGTTCTGCGTGCTGAGCGAGAATTTTGTGAGCCCGGCTTTAAGTGGAATTGGTTAAATCGGAGTTAAAACCATGGCACGGTTTTTCCCCCTCCTTTTAATGAGTGAGGGCATTTTCACATGGTAGCACTGAAAAAGTGGTGTGGAGGCACTTGAAAGCACGAGAAAGTCCACATGCACCACTGTTGATTTCTATTTTCCCCTCTAACAAAATAAACAGTACGTCCACTTTAAGCAGCTCATCTCTCTTGATAATTGGTCATGGAAAGTTTGAGCAGCTCGTTGGGGTGAGGAGGAGCGTTTGACACACATAGCTGGGAGTTTTGGGGATTGAATATTTGTGGCTAGGGACGTGCGTTTGATAAGAAATGTGATTAATGATCCACACATCAGCAAAAGAGGGGCGCAGTTCCCCCTGTAAAAGTAGGTTGGGAGGGATTATAGCGAGGGGTTGGACTTGGAGGACTTCTTCTTGGCATTAATTGGCCTGTCTCTCCTGTGGCTGCAAGTATCACTGTCACTTCCCTCAGCTTCCACGCTGCGGTTTGTTATCACTCTCGAGGTCCTTTGCAGTAAATGTGTCACAGGGAAATTGCACTGCTCTAAAAATACCCTCGCATGTGCATTTCCCATCGTCTCACATTTGGGTTTGCTGACTTGTCTCGAGCTGCGGCCAAGAGTGGAATTCAACTGCTTAAATCATCGAGGCATGGATTGGCTTTGAGGAGCGCTCATGTTTTGTCCGTGGAGATGAGGCCTTTCAGGTGAAACACGTGATGGGAACGACCTCAGCATCACATTCAATCTGGAGCTTCTTACATCGTCCTGACGTAGCACCCGCACCACACCCTCATTCTATTAAGTGCCGATGAGCGCTTGTGGTAAGACTGCTGCTCCGTATACATAACCTGCTATCGGGACACAACACACACACACACACACACACACACACACACACGCACACACGCGGCGTCATACTCAAAGCTGTGTTTACCAAACAGCCTGTACAGAGTTGCCAAGGTTAACAAAGGGAAACGAGGTTGCTGTCTTCATTAAGGAGTGCTCTGTCAAGTCGAGCCGGTTTGTAATTTACCCTCAGATACTCTTTGTTGGAACGGCTCCACGCTCTGATAACTCTATAAAAAGCCTCTCATTGTGCTTCACACTTAAACTTCACTCATTTTCATCAACAAAGGTGGGAAGGTGTTTGAGTCCCTGTAAACTATGCGGACGTCTCCTCGGCTTCCCGGGCTTGTTTTCTCTCGGCTCGGCTCCGAGTTGCCTCCATAAATCTAAAACTAATCCACCGAGTGCGAGCTCATCCCTCTTAATTTGTTTGCCCGCTTTACATCCGTGGAGATGTTCTCTAGTGACATCTAAGCCATCACACTGACAACCCCAAGTGGCTTCTAATACTCCGACTGATTCTGCTCTTACCGACACTTTGAAGCTCCCTTTATTATGTTTGGCTATTTTTTCAGCCCTCCCTCCTCCTCGTCCTCGTCCTCCTCCTCTTGTTTACCAAAACGGACTCGATACAATCCATTCTCCGAGCGCCACAGTTGAACGTGCAGTCTGTTCCTCGGCCACTTGGGCAAAGCTTGAGCCTACTTTAATCAAGACACGAGAATGACCCACTTCATCTCGCGCTAATTTTCCCTTTCTTTCTTTTAATGGAAAATAAGCAACTGTAAAGACAGTTGTTGGCGTCTCGTATAAGCTCGTATCAAAGTCATATCTGTGTATTGAAGTAGGCCCAATTCCACTGAGGCATTTGGCATCAACGCTCACCAGAACCCTGCTTCCCGCACTCATGTGGGATCGCAAAGAATCTCTTTGCTGGGCTGTTTGTACAAAAGTGGGTCCAATCTGCTGTAAAACAGAGAAGTGGCCCTTTTTACGAGGTGCTAATGGGCCTCCTAATTCTTGGAGAAAGGCAAGTGACCGATTCATTCAGCCCAGCATTTATTACCTATTGCCCTTTGACCCCTCGGCTGACATGTTGATTTTACAGTGCAATGTACCATCACATATGCAATTACCATGCATTGCTGTGATTTACAGTCATGAAATCATCACATCATAAAGAGCGCTGATCTATGATCATAACAACGTATAGATCCCAGCCACAAATGAGTCTGTTGCGGGACGGAGGCGGCGGTTTGACTTTTTGATGTTTTCCGTTTTTATGCTATGGAGATAAAGTAGGTTTGCCCTCCTTTGTGACACAATTGTCTCCTTTGCGTTGCCAAGATTGTGATTTTAAAAGTTACATGAGTGAATCCACACCTCTCTGACGCCACGTCAACAACGATGAGGTTGATGTTTACTTGATGAGTTGTGTTTATCGCTGCAGCATCACACCAGATGACATTGTGCAGGTGTGTTATCGGCGTCGCGTGTGTCGTCTCGAAAGCTTGTATATCCCGACTATCCGTATCATTCAGTTAGTTAAGCGCCTGTGCTTCCCTCTCTCTGGCAGCCTCCTTTACAAGGCCTTGTTGTCTTTATGGTTTCCTCCTGCAAAAACGTGCGTAAATAGCGGTGGATAAAACGAGAGGTGATTTAGTGGCCTCGTCACAATGCGCCCCGCTCCGGCCGCCGCTTCCTACCTTTGTGTGGTGGAGGGCTCAGGGGTGCGGCAGCGGATACAGGGCCCGGGTCCCGGCAGGCTCCGAGGCGGGAAGGAAACCTGGTGTCAAAGGTGCTCGCTTGCTGCTTCTGTTATCTGAGTAACAGACACTCGCCTGTAACTCCCGCAGACCCTCACTGGCTAAATATGTTGCGGAGTTTTACTTTAATGACGTTTTATTGAAATGTGGCACAACTTCTTTCAATTTCACATTCATCATGGCAGCCTGGGCTCCTCATTAAGGTTAGAAAGTGCAGACAAAGTGTCACTTAAAGCAGCGGAAAGAAGAGTGTGTTGTGTGAGGAGTGAAGCTGCTGTTTCTTTCTCCTGCTCCTCTGCGCACAGGCCTCTCCTGTAACCTTGAGAGAAGCCCGCGCAGGCCCCAAGTTCAACGAGTGCATGAGGCATATTTTCGCTGAGCGTGCTTGGACCGCCCCACTAAACCCCTCGACCCCCCCCCCCCCACCCCCGTCCCTCCTCGCCATACATACAGCTTTTTTTCCCCCTCCCCTCCTCCTAAAGAGGACTCCCTGTAGGCCTCGCCTTTCACAGCGCCTGCAAAGGAAATACATTATGTGTAAAAAGAATTCCATATGGTGTCATACGATCTGTGTAATTCTCTCTCAATTGATAAAAAAAATCACCTTGTACGCACAATTCTGTCCTTTGTGAAAGGTAGCGTAGCCTGCGCACAGCCCTGCAACATTCAATCCACTGTCTTTTCAAACCATTTCACCCACGTCTATGATACATTATCCCGCAAATCATGTTTGGAGGCACTTCCCAAGTGCTTACAGCAGACACATGTGTTGTTTAATAATCACCGCTCAGAAAGTAGTTCAGCCAGCTCAATGGGGGAAACACTGATAAGAAAACTTGCCACCTCCTTCTTCCTGTGGCTGCTGCAGTTTACAGTGAGGCCTAATGCCTTGGCTGAGGTGGAGAGTCTGTGGCAGTCCTACGGGCAGGCTGTTCCAGGTGAGGCCCTGCCAAGTTCAAGTGGCTTGGACCAAACCCCGCACCGCAAATGGGAAGTGTTTCCTGCAGGGCTGCCAACCTCGGCGAGAGCTGCGAGTGGAACAGGCCGTCGTGCCGTCAGTGTCAGGGAAGAGATACAGTTTTTTTTTAAACATGCGCATTCAAGCAGGCCTCGAGGAAAAGTAAGAAGAGATGCATGTATATATTTGGAGCTGTTTGCCAGGAGGGGGATTATACAGTCTGCTCCAGCCGTGGCCCTTTTGATCCATTTCCCATGATGCAATACTGTGGCTAGCATCGAGAGATTATGGTTTTATGGCCTTTGGACAGTTTTCACACTGATTTCACTTCAACTACAGTAAAGTGGAAGCAGCGCAATGCTCAGACGTCCATAGGTTGAATTTCTAATGTTGCTCGGTGAAAATAACGATTTCACGTTTCGTGAGGGAAGAAAGGAGGACAGAGCAAGATCCTGTGGAGGGAGTTCACAGGACTTCAGACTCAAAGGCAAATATCATCAATGTATTTGACCAGCATGTCATTATTTTATTAAGAATTCTGTTAACATTTCTGCGCAAGCATGCGAGCGCACTTTCTTTTGTGACGCTCGCTGCCTGAACCAGCACCAGCGCAGGGAGAGGGAGCGCCGGAGAATCAGGAGCAGCTCCTTAGAGATGATGGCTCCAGAAATATCAAACATAAACAGCCCTGATTGTCACGCTTGCCTTCCTGAGTCCAACCAGAACAGGGTTCATCCTCCCCCGCCTCCTGCTGCATGCAACATAAACCCTTTATGCCCTCCCACCTATGCCCTTGGGTTGCAGCACACTAACTTTGGGCATCTTCTGATAAAGTGAAGACGACGTGCTCCAGCGAGTGGATAGCGTGGACCGAGGGCGCTGGCTGTGAAGTGGGTGTAGAGGCCCCTGTCGTGTGGCCCTGAGTGGACAAATCCGAGCAGGCGGTGGAGGAAGTGGAGGAAGGAGTGCAGGGGAGGGTGGTGTGGGTTGGTAGGAGATGTGAGAGCAGCTCACAGGGAAAAGCGGGAAAGGGGGAATTCCTGTTCCTGTACTGAAAAGTGATGGAAAAAGTGACGACTGGATCTCGCTCATGCCGCTCCATGTCAAAACAGCCGAGCGCTGCCGTCATCTGTGCAAATATTTCAAGAGATTATGGTTTGGGAGCCTCGTGGGAAAGACTGAAGCCGAGCTCTGAGGACAGCCTGACTTCAAGTGGCTTTTAAAAGAAAAGCCTTTTCCTTTTTTAAACTTTGATCAGATCCAGAGCGCAACCAGAAGAGCAGGAGGTTCAGGGCACCTGCAAACAAACACAAACCTGCCATGTGAGTCACACTGACGTATGTGTCTTTGTTCTTCAGTCGACCCATTCTGTCAGAGAGGGATGAAATGCTGAAGAGGGACCAGACATGCCTGAGGACATTGTGTGCCTGCTCAGCGAACATGGTGTACAATGTTACCACAGTTTGCAATGCAAATTCAATTTGTAACAAGTCTGACGATATGCTCCCAAAACGCCGAGGGGCCACCGATGTCAGATCGTCTCAACATGTGACCCAACACTTTGTCTGTGGATGCCATGCTCTGCTGTCACATTGTTTATGACTCTCAAACAACAGAATCTGAAATTAATTTAGCCCCCCCCCCCACCCCACCCCGTCCTACTGTAAACTGGTGCTGTGCAGCCAAACCACATGTTGTTATTGCTGCAGAGGCAGAGGGGGCTGCCCCAGCAGGCCTTAGTAGCACAGAACAGATTTGCTCTGTGTTTTTGCCAGGAATGGAGCTCTCTCTCTCTCTCTCTCTCTCTCTCTCTCTCTCTCTCTCTCTCTCCCTCCCTCTCTCTGTGCTGTGAATATCTCGCTTAGCGCGCACTTAAGTGTGATTTATAAATGGCAGTCTTGTGGTGTGGCAGAGCGAACACTCTGTTAACCCTGAGAGATATGATTTGCATTTTGATCCTCTCAGACTGAGATGTTTTATCATGATTTTACGGTGCTTTAATGTGGTAAGTGACGGGCTGTTGACTGCACTCACCAGTCTCCGGGTGTTATTGTTTCAATTGTGCATGTGGGACCCACAACCACAAAGTCTAAAATCTGGTTTGCACCTTTGCTACCGTTCAATGGATACTTCCAGACAGTGGGAGCGTGCACCACGAGCTCCAGTCGTCTCTGGACGGCTGCCAAGACTTTGACCTTGTGGCGGTCACTTACTTTTGAATTATGTGAGAACCTGTTTTATGACGCTGTTTCTTAAAACCATTTGACTATGGCTCAGCAAATGGGCACTTACCTGGAGCAGGGAGAACCACCACGGCTTTTCTTTATAAGAGCCGTGGTTTTAGTCAAATTACTCCTATAATTTCCCCCGTCGCCCTAAAAGCTTCATGCCCTGGTCTTGTGCCAGCGGAGAGACCCGAACCCCACTCCCTGAAGAAAACCCTCTTGGCCCTGAGCCCCGATCCCCACGGATGCTTTGATTTGGGCCGGCTCCGACCGGGGGCCTCTGAAAGCCCTGTCTCCGGGCTCATTAACAGGGAAGGAGGGGTTTTACTGGCCATGCGGCAGGCAGCCGGCTTTAAAACCACCAACAAGCTCCTCTCCGACATCTGAGCAACTTACGGCCTTAGGAGTTTAAACATCTTTCCATCATTACCGCGCTATTTGGGAGAAGGGAGTTGAGAAACGTGTGGGCATTATTACAAGATTGCTCCACACTTTGCCAGAGGGAACAGTCCTCACCCATGTGGTACATAACTAATATCTAATCCACATGTAGGCTTGGGCCAGTCTAATACAATAATGACTTTCAGTACATATAATTACCAGATCAAATAATAAGCTCTTTTTAACTTAGTTCTCACTGCTCCGCTTCACAGACCGATTCTGCCCAGTCAAATGAAAGTTCGCTTTGATGCTCGCCCTTATTTCCCATGATGCATTTGTAAGTAACAGATGAGGAGAAATGATGATGCAGCAGCACAGTAGCCATGATTGTAAAGAATCAAGCTATAAGGGCGCATTCTTTTGCACCTGCTGCTTCATTCCCTGCCGCAGTTGTAATGGCAAAAATAAACTGGCTCGACATCTGTTGGCAATGTCAGTAGTCTGTTTTTATGCTTGTAATGACACATTAAACTCTGTGGTTGATTCTCCCCCTTCCTCCACCCTCTGTCCCATTCCAGAGGAGTGGTGCCAGCAGAACCGTCTCAATGAGTGCGCGCTTTGTTTTCTTTGTCTGTTTTTGGCCAAGATCGGCTCTTAGATGTGGTGGCATTCTATGATCGGATAATTCCTTCCACGTCCACGGTTTTTAAGGTGTTGTGCGCGCATGTGTGTGTGTGTGCGCGCATGTGTGTGTGTGTGTTCTAGCACTGCTCACTTGGCAGAGCTCAGGGTGTGCAAACAGTGGCAATGGGTGGCAGGGATCCTCGGTGGCCTCTCGCCCAGCTGGAGGAGAGTCATTCTGCCCTGTGAGGGAGCACCCAGTCGCCCTGGCGTGGCCTGCTGCTCTCAGCCAGTGGGAACTCCTCTTGGCTGAGGCCTGACGCTGTCGTAAGCGCTGACAATCACTGACACATCACTGGCAGAGGACTCGCAGACACAACATTGCACAGGCCCACAGTCAAATTCAAGTGGCCTTGCTTCCCAAGCTGAATTATGAAAGGCGCAAGTCTTAGATCGCGAAATTTCAAATGTCAAAGGAAGTTCTTAACTTTCGCTCTCAGATGAGATGATGAATCACTTCCACAAAAGTCCCCATCACGTTAAAAATGCATTTGCTGATTCAGAAATTGATTTTCAGCGGAATTCCATCGTGGAGCGAAGCTGAACGTTTCCCGCTCCTTTGGCGCGGGGGTGAGTCTGTCAGGGTTTGAACGGGTTTGTTTGAGATAAAGATGTAGGTGGCGTTGCAGTTCTTATCAGTGCGGCGCAGAGCAGCGTTAAATGCGTTAATAAAAGGACAGACGTGCACTGCGCCAGCTGTGTGTCCGAAATCTGGGAATTTGTTTGAGATGATTTTCAGGAAAGTGCGTTTCAAAGCCAAACAATGCAGCAGTGTGTGTGTGTGTGTGTGTGTGTGTGTGTGTGTGTGTGTGTGTGTGTGTGTGTGTGTGTGTGTGTGTGTGTGTGTGTGTGTGGGAGTTGAAAGAAAATTGGTGGCTTAAAGCTGTTGGGCCTTGCCGGTATCGCAACCAGGCTGTCCCTGAACTGTGATCTGTGGGCCAACTCGTCTCTCTTGGGAGAGTGGGGAATTTCCCAGACCCCCGAAACACCCCCACTAGTGAACAATCCCTCCGCACCCCCCCCACACACACACTCACCCACCCACCCCTCCCTCTGTACCAGTCGAGACGAGCAGGTTTGAACCCTCTCACTGTGTTTCTGGCCTCCCATGCCCATTGCCACTCAAGCAGCAGGGGTCCGGTGCATTTGTCTCATAATTATCCGAGTGGACGGGGGGGTTCTGAAGATGAAAGAGGCGAATCACAGAGCTCCTCTGTCAAAGGTCTGTCTGCCTGACTGGGGGGTTTTGGATCTATCTCCCTTGTCCCCCCTCTCTCTTTCGCCGCATCCACCACCCACCCCACCACCTCTATACTCCATCACACACACACACACACACACACACAGTCTTACTTTTCCTCAAGAGCTGCCTCCACGGAGCATAATCGCCGACAGTGAACGCTCGTGCACAAGCCCCCCCTCCCCGCCGCCGCACCAGCTACCCCGCTGATTCATTCACAACTACAAAACTGCAGAAATACCCCCCACCCTCACATCCTGAAAGACTTCAGACTCTCTTCTCCCCCCTTTTTTTTTTTTGCTCCACCCACTGGCCCATCGACTAGCTGCCCACCTCAACCACTTGCCCCCCCCCCTCCCAGCCTCATCCGCCTCCTCTTTTTCTCCCCTCCACCCTCCCCACCACCACCTTTCTCCTTCTTCTCCTCTTAACTACTGGCTAGGAGTTAATGGACTGTTTTGGCTAGTCTCCAGACGGTGAGTGTCACCTCATTAGCCTATAGCGGCTCGCTCCCAGACTGCTCTGTGTGTGTGTGTGTAGGAGGAGGACTACAACAACGGAATGCCATTGGTTTGCCCCCCCCCCCCCCCCCCCCCCCCCCCCCCCCCCCCCCCCCCCCCCCCCCGCCCCCCCCCACCCCCTTGCCCCCCCCCCCCCCACACACACACCCACACACCCAGCCAACCCTCCCACCATGCACCCGTCCCCCTCTCCCCTTCCCACCACTACAATGAATGAGAAAACACGCATGCATAATGAAATCTATAGTCTCGTCCTCACTGCACCCTCCCTTCCCTCCTTCCGCCTCAGCCGTGCATTTAAAAAAATGCCCCTGCTTGGAAGTTTGCCACCGGGGAAGAAAAAAAGTGTCTTCCGAGCAGAGAGATGTGGCCGACCTTCCACCCTCGTACGGACCCGCTCTTTTCTATCCCGGCTCGCCGAATGGCAGGGTGGCAACAGCGGGCGAATGTAAATGCCACCCGGTCCTGCCAGTCAATTACGCCGCAACAAAGCTAATTGTTTGTTTGGTGCATACCAGAAAGATGGCGAGGTCGGCCATTGATGGGCCCATTGTTTCAGCGCAGATGCAGAGTTCCCTCTTTTTTCTCACAGGGCCAGACTCCGTGCTGATTACACCGATGAGACGACACTTTGGAAAACCAGCCAATACATGTGTAAATGATTTGAAAGCCTCATCCTCAGATTGTTTTCACTTAGCAGTGAACCTTTTCCTTCCTGTTACCCCTACTTTTGTTCTGATTCAGAATGATAACAATGGTTTATTTTCTTAAACGTTAATATTAATGCATGTGTGATGAATGTTTAGATTGATGTTGATCTTAGCGACCTCTCCACAGTTAACGCAATGGATTGTGTCTGAGAAAAGGATCTGGGCAGCAAGCTGAGAGAAAATCGGACGATGGAGCTGGAAGAGTAAAAGATGAATAAAAAGAAAAGAGTGTGTTAAAAGGCAGAGGCCTGGCTGTGAGAAAAAGGACAAACAGAGTGGGAGGAGGTGGAAACATTAAGTGGGGCGCTGAGCGCTGACCGGAGCCCAGCGTGGTCATTTTTCACGGGACAGATGAGCCACTGTGTCAGGTTGTGCAGCTCGGTCACCAACTGCATCTCACACATCAGCTCACCATGGGATGCTGGGTGTGTGTGTGTGTGTGTGTGTGTGTGTGTGTGAGTATAGCACGCCTTCACACAGCGTTGCGTGTGTGCACTGAATTTGTTTCAACGCAACGTAATCTTTATTCCACAAATTAAAAGGTGGAGAAGTTGAAACTGGACGGCTTAACCCTCATCTGCATCTTTGGTTCGGGGGCTGTGTCTCGCCTTTGTGTGGGCCAGGTTCTTCCGTCTCCTCTCCCGGGCCGGTGTGGCTAATGATCCATCAGGCCATTCAGTCCCTTGTTCTAGGCCCACTCGCCGCTGAATGCGCTCCCTCCCCGTCCACACTGTTTGGTGACCTCAATGAGGAGCCTGTTGTCCTCCCGGCTCGCTTAAAACGCTCTCCTCTTTTCACTGCCGTGAGAGTTTAGGGAGGAGAAGGCTCAGAGACCCGGGGCAGAGAAAGAGGGTCCGCTCTCCGCCCGCATTAGTATGCACTGATTAGAAACAAACACACTGATGATCTCCAGGGTGTGCGCACACACACACACTGCGGTGGCAGCAGCTCGGCTTCAGATGCACACGCACACAGGGAGATAGACGCGAGCTGGGTTACACACACACACACACACACACACACACACACACACACACACACACACACACACACAGTATGGCTTGTCATTGTTCTTGTCTGGGCTGGGATCCCACTTGATTCCATAAGTCTCAAAACCCTGACAGTCCCACTGTGTGTGTGTGTGTGTGTGTGTGTGTGTGTGTGTGTGTGTGTGTGTGTGTGTGTGTGTGTGTGTGTGTGTGTGTGTGTGTTCTCCTGATCTATTGAGCGAGTCTGTGGTGTCTGTCTTGGAGAAAAGAAGCAAAATTTCATTGTTCTCACAGACGTTTCAACTTTGCCCCCTCTCACTTTCTCCCAGCCTTTCTCCTATGTTCAGCTGAATGTGTGTGTTTTGTGTGTGTGTGTGTGTGTGTGTGTGTGTGTGTGTGTAACTCATCCTATTGTACCTGCATTCCCCGTCAGTTGCAGTCATTTGATAGGCTTGCTGTTCGGATTACCAGGTGCTCCTTTAAGTCAATAAGACAACTTGCCTTGTTCCAATTATGAGATAATCGTTACAGTGTCGCACAGTGTGTGTGTGTGCACCACAGTGTGTGTGTGCACCACAGTGTGTGCGTGCACCACAGTGTGTGTGTGCACCACAGTGTGGAACATAACCACATCAATGTAACATCTAGATCTGTCTGTAAATAGTACAGTACAACTCCAATCATAATACATGGGAGTGGCCGTCCATTTTCTTGTTGAACCTCTGGACCCAGAAAAAAAAAAAAGAATAGTAAGACCGAGTGGTTGTATTTAAATGATCATTTTACTGTCGCCATGGCTCGTCCTCCTTGTGAGACAGTGCCGCCCCAAGATGGCGCCCATTCAGCTGCAGCATTTGTCATCCCCTCAGCCTCAGCGGCAAAATCGCTCTCCCCTCGGCCAGGTCAGGTGCCAGCCCCCTTTCGCAGAATGCCATGCATGAGCCTTGGTGGGGGGTTCTGGGATGCCAGCATTTGGTGTGTGTGTGTGTGTGTGTGTGGAGGGGAGGGGTCAGCAGTGCGGGGGGGCATCGCCAGTTGGCAGGCTGGCACACAATGGCTGGCACGATAAGATCCTCCCTCTTTTGCGGGCAGATTTCCTCGCCCATATCTTTTGTTGTGCTTGTTTGGGTTGCGGCTCATCCTGATAAAAGCCACTTTGTTTAGACAACAAAGCGCAAGGGATGGAGAGAAGAGATGGATAGAGAGACAAAGAGGTAGAGAGAGGAGAGGGAGAGGAGGCATGAAAAGGCGGCAAAGCGGGCAGAGGAGCGGCGGAGCCAGAAAATAAGAAGATTCGGTGAAAATAAAAACAGCAAAAACAAAACCAAAAAAAAGATAGACTTTTCCGCAGATGAGGCGATAGTGTGACAGATACAGAGTGAACAGCAGATATATAGAGGCGGGTATGAAAAGGCACAATGGAGGACAGATAGTGTTGCAGGAGCGAGGACAGCGATAGACAGATAGCGAGGAGAAGAAAGACAGAGATTTGGAGAAGGGAGCAGGTTCTGCCGGCTGTTGGAAGCCAGCCCAAGTAGCGTGAGGTCATCAACAAAGCTGCGAATGATAGAAAGCAGGAGCAGGGGAGGACATGGAACAAAGCGCACACACACATGTGCATGCACACGCACATGTAGAGTCATTTATGCATACTGTCAAGACTTGCATGACCGTGTGCTGTACACACACACACACACACACACACAGTTCCAGTGAAGGACGGACTGGAATCTCCTGCCGCGTAACAGGAAAGAAAAGCGGGAGGACACTGAGCAGAACGTCTGCTCGGCCACATCAAATATTTACTCAGGAGCAGCTGTATTGTCGAAACATTACGCATCGGAGCTGCTCGGTAATTAGGTCGATATTCTCTCGCCCTGCTCCCTCTCCCTGCCTCCCTACTTCTGCCCCTCTCCACCTCTCCTCCTCTCTGCCCTCCCCTCGCCTCCCCGGGCTGCTGAAATGCGTCTTGGCTCGGGACCCATGCCTCTGGCAGCCAGAGTGTTATACATGTGCACAGAACCCCGCTCGGCATAAAATGGCTGCCAGACAGGCTTCTCCTCCTGAAATGTCGACAGCGGTATGCATCTGCAGGGTGTGCGTGTCGCGCGTGCGCACATTTTTTTCGCGGAGGATATCTGTACATGTCTGCAAGTGTTGGCGGGCTGGGAACGTGCACCGCCGCTGTCACACACACACACACACACACACACACACACAACTTTCACAAACTACAGTATGTGGCTAATTTAACCCGCACTGTGAATGTGTGTGTGTGCGCCGAAATTGAGTGGGAACAGAATGGGTGTCATGCCAAAAAATGAGTGGGTGGGTTCGGGAGAGTGTGTGTGTGAGTGTTTAAGTGATTATAGAATCCAGGCGAGCAACACACTTGGGCGTGGAGACGCCTCACCAGCACGGAGAAACTTTCTTGCGGAGCCAGATTTCTGTTGCCATTACCCCTAATTGCCCTAATCGTTACTGTGGAATGATAAGTATCCCACTGGACAAGAAGGTGTAAGAACTCATGGTCACATCCAAAATATCCACGAACCCCCTCTACGACGTTTTCCCTTCCCTCTCTCTCTTTTTTTCTTCTGCTGAGTAACAGCAGATAATCTGATTCATACGTGGTACGGCTTTTTTCACTTCCTTCATGAACCGGTTTGTTTATTTAAACAAGTGGCAGCGACCATGGGTGCCAAGAAATGTTGTTTTTGGAAAAGGGCCCGTGTGTGTATGTGGGAGAGCATGTGTGTGTGTGTGTGTGTGTGTGTGTGTGTGTGTGTGGCTCAGTGATCGAGGCCTGCCAAGCTCTCAGGGCAGAGCTCAGCCTCCTCGGCCGCAACTGTTTATTTGCAGGTTACACTTCTGTTTGTTTGAAGACGATCCGATCGGCCGGGGCCTCTGCACAGGACAGCTTTTGAGAAACAGATCGCAGGAGTCAGTCTTTTCCTCTTTCAATTCACTCGTCCTTCATCTGAATATAAACACAAAGGGCTCGTTTTAGATGATGAAAACAAAAAGCCATACGCTCGGCTTGATTATGCACGGAAAGAAACATGAATCTAATGATTTGAATCGCATTTCTGCGTTTTATGGGAGCACCTTTGCCCTCAGTCTTACACACTGCACCTTTAGATAGATAGAAATCTGCCTCCAGACTGAATGATAAGGTCACAGTGGATGAAGAAGGAGAGGGAGCCGTGTCTCTCGGGTCAAAGGTGAAATGTAATGCTATCGGGGAGGTGTTTCCGGGCCTGGCACAGGCCTGGCAGATGCTCCATATGCTTGCATCCCACCTTGAGTCATCCAGGTGGTCTCTCCCGGTGCTGCAGTGGTGCCTCATGCTGGAAGATGCTTCCTGGGATCTCTAATTGCCACGACCATCTGCTCTTTTTGTCACGGCTGCCTGTTCAGACCTTGACGTAGAACGAGTTGAAAACGGGGGGGAAAAAGGGAAAAGGGGAAACAAACGGTTGCCCCTCTCCCACCTCCACCTCCTGGCCTCTCTCCTCTCTCCTCCCTCCTCTCTCCTCCCTCCTCTCTCCTCTCTCCCCGCCTCGCTCGCTCTCCCCTCTCAGCAGTTCTTGGAGCTGGCAGTCATAACTAGACTGATGGATGACTCCCGATGTGGCATGGGGGCAGCGGCGGTGGTGGTGGTGGTGGTGGTGGTGGGAGGAGACAGCGAGACAAGGCCACTGAGCTCCCTGCAATCACTCTGTGGACATGTGCCGTGCCAAATCCACACAAACCTCCGCTCACCCACAAAAAGCTGCTTTACAGACTTTAAGTGAGTGTGGGAGTGTGTGTGTGTGTGTGTGTGTGAGAGAGAGTGTCGGGGGGCAGGAGTGGGGGAACCTTCCACTATCAAGGGCCATTTAAATTTTTATAACATCCTTTGTGGGCCGTACTAAATTACTGAAGTCATATATCACTCCAACCGTTGTGAAGTGATGGTTTGGAGGAGTTTGTTGAGGCGTCTGCTGTCAAATGCTCGCGGACGATGGTGCAACTTGCTGCAGTTTGTTGACTGCAGACGTTGTCAGTTAAAGGTGCGACTCCTGTAAATCTTTCTCACTTGTCTCTATAGATAAAAATCAGAAACTGACATTTTTACGAATGTACAATCACCGTTCTTTTTACATGAGCCCTTTAATGTCTATTTACATCAGGAGCGGGTTTTTTCTGTGGGGGCCGCTTTTTTTTTTTTTTTTACAGTAACCCAGAGTGGACATACTTAAAGGGAAGGGATATTACATGCAACTTCACCGATAGATATCACCAAATCGTACGCACTGCACCTTTAAAGTGGGATCATCAGAACAGCTGAGGGACGTTTTGACCGAACGTTCTCCTCTGAACACTGGAGCAAAGTTCAATTTTCACGTCTCACTAAATGCCTGAATTCTTGTACACTCACATGTGACAGCAGGCTATTGCTACTATATCCCTGATGGGATTTGTGCAAGGCATTGTGGGAAATGAAGACATACGGTTTCTAAACAAAGGAAAGGTCAGGGAATAACTCTTGAAACTTTTTTCGCACTTTAAGAGGTTGAAAAAAGATCCCCCAACCCCTAAAACGCACAAGTCAGGTTTGTACTTTTTTTACGGAGCAGAGCGGAGACATATCGTACGGCCATAACTTGTGCCGCGCTCGTACGTTTTTAGGGCTAGGCGCCCTGAAAAGAGGGGGGATTTTTTTCCTCCTCTTTTTAACGTATGGTCCTGTTCCCTCCCAACTTTGTCATTGTTGAGCTTCGGCCAAGAACATTCTGTTTTTGCAGCGCTGTTTAATAGTCAAATTTAGTAGAGGGGGAACAAGAGTGAGAGGGAGAGAGACATAGAGGGAGAGCAAGAAAGGGATAAATCTTTCAACTTTTTTTTCCCTCTTTCTCTTCACCCCCCTTCCTCCTCCTCCTCCTCCTCCTCCCCCCCCGCACTCCTCCTCCTCCTCCTCCTCCTCCTCCTCCTCCTCCTCCTCCTCCTCTCTTCCCGGGCCTGTGTAACGCCGCTCATGAGAGGAACATGGGTGTAGTTGCAAGACAAGGGTATCTGAGTTCACTGTTTGCAGCCCCTCGTCTGGTCTCGGCCCGGTTTGAATCAGCGCGGCGCTCAAGAGGCCGGAACTGCGCTCGCAATAAAAACGCCGTCGCCTCCGCACGTGGCTTCAAATCTGACTTGGTTTCGTCCTCTTTCTGACTGTGATGTCTCAGGACTCTCGTGTAAGAATCTAATTGCCCCCGGTGTCCGTCAGCAGAAGCAGGAGCTGCTGACGGACCGACAGATTCCCCTCCCAGCGGGGCTCGGGGGTAAAAGACGTCAATCCGGGCCATCTCATACCCAAGCCTGTGCGCCGTAGCCGGTGGAAAGAATTCCACTCATGTTTCCTTGTGTTTTCCCGCCCCTCCTGTCCTTTCTCCACATTTTGTTCTTGTGCTCGTACCTTGCACAGCAGGACTGAACACATTCTGTACCCTCCCAACACTCCCTCAGCCCCCTTTGAAAAATTACCTCGAGGTCTGCCGGTAAAAAAAAGGCTCAGGCTATCCTGTGTCAGACACAGAGCTGCTCTCTTCCTCCTCCCATTCATGATAATACTGTTTAAACAAAGCTGTCTTGTGTAACGTACAGTAGGTATGCTCTCCTTGACTGGCAGATAAGGAACAACAGTCAGCCTACGAGGAAGGAAATAAAAGAAAATGTATCCTGAGTCCTGAGTTGTACTTTGTCCTCTTGATAGTCTTTATTTTGAAATGCTGATGAAGCTGCAACGAAAGATTCTCTCCTGTAAATAACAAGAAAACCTGCAAGAAGTCATGTTGTTGTCCACATGTGTGTTAACGTGGCTCCTCCCCCCTCTCTCTCTCTCTCTCTCTCTCTCTCTCTCTCTCTCTCTCTCTCTCCATGTTTGCAGACTCACAGCAGTCAGGAAGTCCCAGTCACAATGAGCAAGGCAAGACCCCTCTTCCAGGTATGTACAGTATCAGTGGTCCTCCCTCCTCCCATCTGTCACTGCTCCATTGTTCCTGTGCAGCGCCCACAGCGCGGCAAACTGCGCAGGCATAACTTGCCTCATTTGAATAGTGCTGAGCCGCCGTGAACCCGGTGACTTGGAAAGCAGCAGAGCCTTCGCTGTAATGAAAACAGGCTGCAGCCCCCTCGCAGACCATGTGCTCCCCTGTCAACAACGTTAAAAAACCTTCAAATAGCGCAAAAAAACAACAACAACAAAGAACACGCTAATAGTCCAGCACTGAAAGTGCGTACACAGCACCCATCAATATCAGCCACAGAAGCTAAATTGACACGTTTAGTATTCGAGGTGTAAAATTAAAACTTTGAGTTATTATTCAACTTCTCTGTGGCGTCCACGAGCCAAGGCTGGCGCTTTTTAGCGCCGCGCGTTCCGCGCAGGGATAAAATTTTATTGGATCGTTAAATCTGAATTGTCATCATCCCAGTGGCGACATCAAACGCGGCGGAAACTGCTTCAGCAGATTGCAACTTTGGCCGGTGGCGGAGCGCGGCAAGGTGAGGCAGCCAGAGCTGCGCCGCCGAGGCCGAGTCCTCTGACGGCGGCGCTTCCCCTGAACTGACCCGCGCTCTGTCGTCACAGTGTCGGTACGAAAATACTTCCAGAAGTATAATTAGTTTTTACCTCAAGAGCAGGTTCTGCTGACGTGTTTGCCAAAGAAAACATGCCATCGAGCCAATGACTCGGGCCCGGGAGGCCTTCAGCCGTGGCACCCCCCCCCCCCCCCCCCCCCCCCCCCCCCCCCCCCCCCCCCCCGGGGGACCCCCCCCCCCCCCACACCCCCACACACCCCCACCCGCAAGAGCCGTTGGCTGGCGGCAGTCATCAGGCCTTGTCGGTACCAGTGAGGCCGCCGATCTTCCTGGCACAGGCCGGGTTCCCTCGGCACAGCATCAAAGCTCAGCCTGAGTCATCGGGGTGTCAATAACACACCTGACTGTTTGACTTGACTGGCAGGCTCTGATTAACGCTGCCGTTTCGCAACAAAGACATACGTGGACATTTCCATTCTTAATAAGTCTTTCTTCAATGGAGGAGGGAAACATGGCGCAGATATCACAGATGTCACCAACATGAAGATGATCTTTGCTTCCCAAGGAGGAAACTCGCTCCGCTTGCTTGTGACAGTGTATCTTAGCATATTGTGACAATTTTGTGGGTCGTTACGTTTTACGTGTGTATTTGATGGACTCGCAGTTCTGCTGCACAGGCTCATTCGTTCCACTCAGCACCAGGAGTCTGAGCCTGAATCATAGGCTGCACGTCACTCTGTTCTCACTCTCTCACACACACACACACACACACACACACACACACACACACACACACGCGCGCGCACACCTGTCCTGTCACTCTTTCATTGTACTTCACGGGGGGTTCAAATAACAGAAAAAGAAAAAAACACATCAAAAGAAGTTTTAGTTGCGCACTGATACTGTCTTTTAAATGACTCATTTAAAGATAGAAATGTAAAAACACAGTCCTTCTGCTAATTGCTGCTTGAAATTAATTTTCTTATATTTAGTATTTTAGCCCCTTTTTTATTCCTCCTTAAATGTGATGTTAGATTTATTTGAGAATAACAGAAGATCAAATAAAATATAAAAAATAAACTAATCTGAAACACATATCTATGAATTTTCAGCCTACAATTTTCAGAAAAATGTTCAGTCACTTCAAAAGGACTGATCATTTAACTCCCACATAAAAATATTATATTATATTATATTATACTATATTATATTACATTATATTATATTATATTATATTATATTATATTATATTTTATTATATTATATGTGGCAATTCAACTTTAATTTAGTGCAACTTAAATTTTGTATTGATTATTAAATCTAATTTAATTAAACTCTGGTTTTTGCATGTCTGTTAATTTTCTGTATGTCCCTATGTCCAGTCTACCTGGAAGACAGCTTCATCAAATCAGGAGTCTTCAGTGTTTCAGAACTGGTGCGAGTGTCCAGAAGTAAGTACACAACTGCTAATCTTACACACACACTCACTCACACACACACACGCAGGTGTTTTCCAGTTCCTCCTTCAGTTATCAGTGATCAGCTCAGGTGGAAGCGGTGGGCGGAGCTATGCAGGGAATTACAGTGCAACACCAAAGTCCATAGACACAGAGGACTACTGAAGTGTTAGTTCCTCCAAACTGACAGGTGCGACCTTAGACCTCACTGGAGTCTCTCACCACTCGGCGGCCATCTTGGCGTCGTCCCCGGTCGGGACTATTTTCAGGCTAACGAGACCGAGCTCCTGCCCAAACGAATGAGGCAGCGAGCCACGAGTGCGCGTTGTCTGGTCAGCGCCACGTAACGAACTGCATGTGTCAAATCTGAGGGAAACCACTTGTGAAGGTTGGTGACTTTGCCCCTAAAATAGGGTTTACAACATGCGCCGCACTCAGGCTGCACGTGTGTCGGGCTTCACGACAGCAGCTTGTTGTTTTTTTACGAGCGCCGTGACGCGACGCCGTCAGCTCATCCCGCCAGGCCACTTACACAAACGCTGTTTATGTCTTTGTTAACGTCTTGACGTTTGCGTAAATAAAGATGATTCATTAGCGCAGGTGTTTGGTAATTGCTGCAGATTGGTTGAACCCCGGCCACGAGCCCGCGCCGGTGCCGCAACACGATTGGTTCCGCTGTTACCGAGAAGACAATTCTTTTTTTCCCCCTGCGTCCGCCATTTTCTCCACCGTTCACGTTGTGTCCCTGAGTTTATTTGAGAGTGAGGGAGGCATCAATCAATGGCGGTCTGTACACGCCCCCGGCGATGACGAGAGGTCTCACCAGGTGATACAAGCCACAACACCTGTGTGGATGCGCAGGGCTCATGAATCTGTCCTCTCCTCTCGCGCCATCATACCAGTGAACAACCCAAAGTCTATCGGTGTGTTTACCCCCGAAAGAACTCTGCAACTTTTCAACAAACCTCATGGACTGCATGTGCTGACTCTCACTGCCACCGCAGAGCTGCAGTTAGTGCTGGCAGATCCAGTTTGGCCGGTCGGCTTCGCAGTGAGAGAATACCTGAGCGCCCGGCCGTCTGCGCCAACCTGCATTTATCTGCACGGACACGTCTGCGCTCGGCGAAGTCGTTGACAGTTGTTCTTCCAGGAAGCCTCGTCCCTGAGAGCGGAGGGCTCCCGAGGCGGCGTTTACCTGTGCTGTCCCCCCGCCTCGGCCGGGACCAGCTGCTGGAAAACAAACCCCAGAAGCGCTGTGCTGTTCGGATTCCGGTCCCGTGCTGGGATCGGGCGTGAATACCTCGGTCTCTGAGAGGTGCAAGATTCATCCGAAACTTCTAATTGATTTTCTTTTGGAATTGAAAAGTGCTTTAGTGGAGTTTGGCGTCAATAATATTTGTCTTCTTCTCTCTGGAGAAAAAGTCAGCGTTCACCCACCGACATCTGGCTCTCCTCTACAATGGGAATGGGTTCTGCTGCCTTT
The DNA here is from genome assembly GCA_016785325.1 of Chascanopsetta lugubris. Taxonomy (NCBI): domain Eukaryota; kingdom Metazoa; phylum Chordata; class Actinopteri; order Pleuronectiformes; family Bothidae; genus Chascanopsetta; species Chascanopsetta lugubris. The sequence continues at coordinate 18,951 of JAFBJT010110681.1, read as the reverse complement.
GCTAGCGCCCATTAATATTGGTGTGAGTTATTTGTCAAATATAACAGCAGGTGGAAGGACTTTGAGTTTTTAATGTTACTCTGGCAGAATCCTTAATAATGCAATGAAGTTATTTACATGACACTTTAATGTCCAGCTCCACCAGAAGGACCTTCGCTGGAGCGCAGGCCTCCTCCCAGGTTCAACAGCCCCTCTGAATGATATTGAGCTGCACCAGATTTCACACTTTTATTGTGAAATTCCATTGTGTCAAGGTGCCGGATTTTGAAAAGATCAATACATTTTGTGATGGCGTAGAAAATCACTCTATTTCAATATAATGCTCTTTGATTTGGGTCTAAAATGTAATGGGGTCCATCCTTGACCCACGTCACATTCCTCCCACAGTCAACAAAGAAACAAACCCACCACAGAAAAGACAGATGGGAAAATATGACCTCACGAAGGTGAACGTAAAACAGCACCGAAGCTTGACCATTAAGGATTTACAGTGGAAACTGTAAAAAGTAATCCTCGCTTTGTTTGATAACCATCTTTTTACACGTCTAATGTTAAACATATGTGAAATTTCAACATTCTTTAACGATTGCCTCGTTCAGTTTTACCGCCTGTATCAAAGTGTTGGCCGCCGCTCCACGTTTCCCTGCTCCCAAACCTACGTTTCCCTTTGAAAGACTGTGTTTTTGTTTAGTGTTTAATTTGCCCCCCCCCCCCCCCCCATTAACGTTTAACACACCCCCCCCCACACACACACACACACAAACACACACACTCACACTCACACACACGACCAGATGGCCGTTGTGCCGGCGTCCGGGAGCGCACCCCCCCACCCCACCCACTCCCCCCCACCACCACTCCCCTGCCCCACAGCTCGACTGAAGTCGGGTTGGAATTTTAAAAAGGTCGAGGGACGCACAGGAATTGTGGCTCACTCAGCCGGTCACTCCCCAGAAAGATATCTAAGCGGCCGCTCGTCCGTCATCGCGCTCCTCTCCCCGCTCTCCGGACTGTCGAGACATTCTTTGAAGTCCATCAAAGCGAGCGGCCGAGTTCAAGGCGGCGCTTTTTCGACGGGGACGCTCATTAATGCAACAGGAGCCTTGGCGGCGAGCGCGAAAATATTTTGTCAACAGAAATGTGGGGCAGCCGCGGGCAAACGAAAGGCCCGATCTATATTTTCTCGTATACTGTAATCCAGCAGTATTTTTAGCTCACAGTGAGACGGGGGAGTCTGCGGGTGAGGCACCGCGCCATTCTTTTCTTTACAGGATCATTGGTTTCATTCAGCTCGAAAGTCAAAGCCCAGATTATGAAATGAGATGATTGGCAGGGCGGCCGAGTGGCATCGCAAATATCCTTCCAAGCCAAGGAGAGAGCGAGATTGAGCTCAGAGAGAGAGAGAGAGAGAGAGGGTTGGGGCGTAATCTCAGCCATGAATGAAAAAGCAAAACAATGGTCTTGTATTGGGCGTCCTCAGGCCGGATGCATTCCACCACAAACAGCTCGGCGCGGGTGGCAGCGGGCAGGGGCCTCTGCCAGCGCTGCAGTGGGCTGCCAGGGCGGAGGCTGGCGGAGGGATCGTGCCAGTGGTGAACCTCAGACCACAACAGACGGCGCCACACACTCCGTCCTCTCATCGACTGCGAAAGCCAGCGAGCGCTCCGAGCTGCAGGCTGCTGCCTCGCGGGGGCCACACACTGGAGAGAGGGAGAGAGAGGGAGAGAGAGAGAGAGAGAGAGAGAGGGGATGGGTGGTGAACTCCCTTTGTTCAGTAAACAGCCGCCAGGCCTCCGCTGAAACAATATCCCTCACCTTGACCGCAGCGAGACAAACAACACCTTTTCCACCGTAAATCACCCTGCAAGAAAAAGTGCTGAGTGTCACGATGAGTCACAGAGAAGTGGGAGAATTGTTCGAGGCTGGAGAAACTTTTGCCGCATCGCAAATAGCACGAGTCTACTTTTAGCGATTAGCAATAAATACCTCCATCTTCCTGCAAAGGAGTGACGCCACGTTCCACCGTGTTTGGCGCCGCCTCGGTGTCTTGCCAGATTTTCCCGCTCTCCCTTGCGTCTCATTCGCAGCCCAAACCTGTTTCATTCACCCCGAGAGCGAGCGCTGAGGGCGCGCATGTTTTTACGCCGGGTGCAAAAGCAGCCGTATGATAACAGTCATAAACATTCATTTATTCAGAATGTGGACTGATTCATGCTGGAGAGGAAAATCTGCCCGGCGATGCTCAGCCACTGGAAAAAGAGGAGAGCGCTTCATCCGAGCTCAGCAGAAAACGCCTGCGATGGTCAGACAGTTAACCTGTGAATGGGGAGCGCTTAATTTGATACACGGCGCCCCTTAAACGCAAAGCATCAATAACGCTCAGTCACGCCATTGTGTAATTAATTGTGCGTCTCCGGAAGCAAGGTGGGGGGGGGGGGGGGGGGGGGGGGGGGGGGGGGGGGGGGGGGGGGGGGGGGGGGGGGGCAGCGCTCAATCTGACAGCGCCGCAGTGCTGACATTGAGCATCGAAGTGCAGTCCACAGCATAACTGCCTGTCTTTGTTTTGTTTGTCTCCTGCGTGTCCTCTGCAGTGCCCATCACCCACGGCGCCGCCGTTAACTTCTCCATGGCCGACATGCCCAGTCAACCCTACTACCACGACCTGAACTCCAGCGTGGGGCTGCACCGCTCGCTGTCCTCCCCCCCCGGCAGGTGAGAGGACGGCTCTTAATCATTGTGCTCTTATTCTTTATTGTTGTTTCTATTGCTATGATCATTTCAGACCATTCTTATGATTGTTATTATTATTATTTCACACAATTCTTATTATGATCTCAGAGTGAGATTCACTCATGGGCCATACTTTGATTTGAAGATTTGAACTGACTCTCTCTTCCAGTCTGTAAAGGTAATGAGCATGAAGTTTAATAAGTTAACTGGGCTCATGAAGGCAGGAGGAGATGGTCAGGGCTCCTCCGTCCCTGTGCAAAGGTTAAAAACACTAACTGGCCCAAAGCTCACTAATTAACACAAGTCAAACAAAATAAATACAAAGTGGAAATATCGCTATCTGTTCAATGGACATGTTCCTCCAGGCTTTGGCTACAGGGGCTTTAAATGTGTTGCACTGTGCCGGGGAAAGACCCAAACCCATGAGTGTCTAAAGTTAGCACCGACTCAACGACTCAACTCTACAGCTGCAAACATCGTGATATTAAGTCATCGTGTTAATGTCACGCACCTCTAATCTGCAGCAAAAGGCCCAAAACCGTCAACATGGACGAGAACATGGACACGAGCCCGACAGGACCTGACTTCTACTCGTCACCCAGCTCGCCAGCCAGCAGCCGGGCAAACTGGCACGACCGAGACGGAGGTGAATTGACTGTTTTATATTCCAACGCCTTTGTTTACCCTCCGGGACTCGGGAGCCTCCCTGAACAGTACGGTGACTCCCGCAAATACTCAAACACAACATCGCACAGGAGCGTGTCGATCCTCCAAGCAAAGAGAGCGGATCAGAGTGACCGCCCCTCATTGTGCCCCCCCCCCCCGTCCCGTCCCGTCGGCCGAACCCTTTTTAACTCGCGGCCTCGTCATGAGTTACTGTACAGTATGTCAGTGCCGCCACCCTTTTCGCTGCGGATGAACTGCATCTGGCTTTATCTGCACATGAACTTGTTCAACCCTCTTAAAATACATACCGTGACAGAGATAGCCTCAGGCAAAGCCCGTCACATAAATGTTTAAACCCATTTGAACTGTCGAATGTAAATCTGTATTCTTTCACACCTGCTGCCTGCGCACAGCGCTCGGAACGTGCGCTGAGAACAGGCCGTTCCCGGCCACGCTGGCCACGTAGTTCGCCATAACCAAGGACGCAGGTTATTTGAATGACTGATGAAGAAGTTGCCGGTTTTGGTGCGTCAGGTGTGTCATGGTCTCCCCGTAAACACACACCTGAGTGACTGCGCTGTTACTGACACATTCCTGTTGCGGTGCGATCGGCCCGCGGGGCGAAAAGCACGTCGGGTGATTGTTTCTCATCAGGAAAACGGAGCTGAACGTCTTGGCTTAACTTTAGAGAAAACCCCCCAAACGGTTGAACTTTGATGATCTGGTGCCAGTTGTACTGTACCGAAGCAGATGGAGAGGAGTTAAAAATAAAGCTCCGACACAGAGAGATGCGCCTATCGGAGAGAAAGCCAGATCCTCCGGGGGCTGTTTGCATGTCTCATTATGGTCTGTTTGTGGATCATTCCTTACTTTCTGCTGACATCCCTCCGCAACCCCGTCTGGATCGAACCGACACAAACCTTCCCGGCAATGTGATGGGAAATGTCCCAGCTTCTCCCTCGGTGGGGCGCTCGGTGGTTTTTCGCCTTCTGTTTGAACTTCGTACTCCTCCCCGCTCGCTAGCGCCATATTTCTTCAAACTGCACTAAGGAGAAAGGCGCTGGTGGGATTCGACCACAGCCCGCTGCGGCTACGTAGAAATGTCAGTGCGTCCCCTCGCACAAGGCCCGACTGTTGCTCTGCGTAAACTTAGACACTTGGGGCGAGGAGAAAGGGAAAGCAGTGGGTAGGAAACTCTCCAAAGACGGCCATTATTCTGTCAGGGGAGAATAAATGAGAAGTGGGGTGATATTAAACCCATATGAGGCCGTCCCATGTGCCAAGTGGTCATTCCTCGCACATGGTTGTCATTCGGCGAAACCTCACCATGTCGGAAGACATCGTTTCTGTGCTGCGCTCTGCTTCGAGGAAAGTAATGAAGCCCAGACAACTTTTTTCACGTTTGTTTATTTAATTCCGAGTAAATCAGACAACAAGAGACCATTAATCAGATTCCAATGCAAGAATACTTTGGGCGTTTTGATTGAAACTAATTAAAGTCTTTAATTTCCAGTAATTAATTGTCTTGTGTAATATCCCCCCGAGGCGGTCCGGCTTATTCTCAGAAGGATTTAATTAGCAGGAGTGAGGTAAAGCTTAGTGAACTTCCTATTTTCACGTGGAACAAACTGTCAATCTCCTCAAACGTCGCTCCCCCTTCTGACTCAACTCTGAAAACATTAAGGCCTGTATCCTCTTGCAACCTCCGACTGGGAAATCCCCCTGAATTCCAGCCACCTTTTGTCGCTCTCCCTCCGCGCCGCAAATGAGTGATTCTTCCCGTCACTGGGGTGGATCCTTCCCCCGGTGTGGGAACACAGTTTATTCAGCTTACGCTGAGGGAAGGAGCGGGGCTGTTAAAAAAAAAAAGTTCTACTCCAGAGAATCTGTGACGGAGCAGAAAAGCGCCTGATGAATGTTGGCTGGCCGCTGCCCCGCGCATCTATTTGTTATCGCACTCCCTTCGGACGCCGCGGAAAATTGAAAAACGCACGGTCGTGACAGCAGCTTCGCGTTGCTCGTGAAAGTGTGGAGCGGCGGTAATGAGCAACTTGTTCAAATTCCTTATCTGGGGCTGAGCCTCAGCTGAGATTATTCACGGGGAATTAGAATAGCTTGTCCGACAGCGTGTCGGGCCGAGGTGAGCAGATGTTCGGTTGTAATAGTCCATTTAAGATTACGTCAGTGTCCTGAAATTCTTAAATCCTCTTTCCGAGGACCAACTGTACACTGCTCCGTCCAGAGCTCGCCATCCATCACCCGCTTGAATCGTCTGCTGAGACGAGACTTTGTTTTCACATCCCTCTGCTTCCTCCCGTGATTTGGAATGATTCCACACATTGCGTGTGATTTTTCAATCTGCACTTTCATCACCTCCTTTATCTGTGGAAGAAATATGTCCCCTGATAATGACGATAACCCAATCTAGTTCATAATGTCAGAGATAATTCATTTTTGTCCCGTAATTCTCCTCATAGACGTTCAATGAGAGCTGAAACTGAAGGGGGAGTGTGTTGATTCATTTCCAGCAACAAGCCATTTAAAGATAATCGTGTTTGTTTTCATGATGTCATCTGATTTCATTTCCCTGTAAGAAGCTGTTTGATAAAACACACAATTACAGACCAGTTCTCTCCATCAGTGTTTCTACCATTTACTCCTGTGCCAATAATCAAAGACCTGTTTATCAAAGTTACAGTCTGTAATCATTCTTCTGTAAAATGAAATAGACCTATGGTGCTTTTTTTATGATTCATTAAACCACATGACTGTTGCCAGGTGATGGGATTTTCAGCTTGTAGTAAAATCTATAACACGTTAAAAACCATGATAAAAAACATATGAGAAGAAAATGAAAACATGCCCGAAGTAGAACCCTGTGGGACCCCAGATGCTCTCTTTATTGAAATGCTGCCAAAAATATTGAAACCTAAAAAAAGCCCACTGTTTTGATTTTGCGGGCCGTCTCATACCTGTGGGTTTGTCTCTGCTCTCGCTGCAAACGACATGTGACACTGGGAATCCAGAGAACCGTCCAATTATAACTTCATGTTTGGTCACGTGTAACGGATCACAGATGTAACTGGACTGGAAGCTTGACTCCATGTGTTAACATGATTTAAATGTTTGAAGATCTATTGTTGGGAGCCTCCTAGTGGCTGTATTTCATATAACACACTGTTCTAAGAGTTCTAAGACACTTATGTGTTGTGTGTGTTTCTCCCTCTCAGCAGACATGTCCTCTCCCACCATGAAGAAGCCAGAGAAGCCGCTGTTCAGCCCGACGTCCCCCCAGGACTCGTCACCACGACTCAGCACTTTCCCTCAGACTCACCACCCGGGCCTAACGAGTGTAGGACACAGTGGTGAGTTGGCGGGTGACTTAAAAAAACACCGCCTCGTTTGATCTGCGGCTCTTATGAACTTTCACAGTTGGAAAAAAAAATCTATGTCAATACTTAATTTAGCCTCGCAGATCGATGATGATCGCTTCATCTAACACACACACACACACACACACACACACACACACACACACACGCTCCCTCTCATCTCCTCTGTCTGTCTCCCCGGCAGTTATATCGACGAGGAGCCCCCCTCCGCACTCGCCCCTGCAGTTCTCGGCCTCGGCTATCTTGCCCCCGGCGCCTTCACCCTACTTCTCACACACCACCATCCGCTACCCGCCCCACCTCAACCCCGCCGATCCCCTCAAGAGCTACGTGCCGTCGTACGACCCGTCCAGCCCACAGAGCAGCCAGGTCAGTCTCCTCCTCCTTTTCTTCTTCACGTCCTCGTTTGTTACCTGGTTCGGCTTCGCTCACGTTTGACCCGAAGAGGTTCACCATCAAATAAGTTATGCCATGCATTTGTCATCATTCCATTACTCCCTCAGTGGTGTGTGTGTGTGTGTGTGTGTGTGTGTGTGTGTGAGCAGAGAAACGTCATCCTGTATTTTTTTTCATCTAAAACCTGCTGCCGGTCATTTCCATGATTTATGGCGTAGGTTGGAATTAAATGCAAATTCTTGGATCACGGTTCAAACCCGGGTTGTGCAGAGTGCACTGAAGTGTCCTCGAGAAAGACAAGGAACCTTTAACTGCGTTGAATGCTGAGTTCGAATGCTTGTGCGAGTGCTACGGCACTTTAAGTGTCCCATAAATGTTTCACTCAAACCCTGAAAATCATATTATCGTCCCTTAAGGTCACCACATCAGGGAATTCTCAAATAGACCCTTCATGCGCAGATCTTATCTTGGCAGCGGCAGAATCTATAATTACTATAAAGAGCTAATTAATTGGAATAATTTACAGATGATTATATAGAACTGGAATAAAACCACTTTTCATTTTTGCAGACGACCCCAGACCAAGAGGCCTCTGACTGGAACAAAGACGCGTTTATTTCCAGTTTGATATCACTCTCATGGCAAAATGTTAGAGCGCATACTTTTACAGCCTCGTATTTGTACGCACATAAAAACAAACCCGACCAAAGAGTCAACCCAACTCACTCACAGTCACATGTGACACTCCAGAAAACTGTATCGAGACATTGTAGTAAATCAGATAGCTGAGGGCTTTACGCTCTGGGTAGACACTGTGGCCAGTGTGTGTAATGTGTGTGTGTGTGTGTGTGTGTGTGTGTGTGTGAGTGAGAGAGAGAGAGAGAGAGAGAGCGTCTCTATAGATGAGAGAGCCGTGTGTGATATTTATGTGAGTTTTATATCCCCGCTGTTCTCACTGTAAACAAAGGCCTGGTAGACGGCTCCATCTCCAGAGCGGGTTAGAGAGGAGAAGGGGGGAGATGGGGGGGGGGGGGGGGGGGGGGGGGGGGGGGGGGGGGGGCGGAGAGACTGTTACTCTAGAGAGAAACCGCGGGGAATGATAAAGGTTGTAAATATTTGCCGTTGCCGGGGCCCGGCTCTTGTGCAGAATTAACTGGCCCTCTGCTGGGGTGCTGGAGGACGGAGAGAGAGAGAGAGAGAGAGGGAGAGAGAGAGAGGTGGGGGTCCGGTCGGGAAGAGAGAGAGAGCTAGAAGACCATCTGGGGGAGGATTGGAGGAGGAGGAGGTGGTGTTTGGTGGTGGTGGGGGGTGGGGGTGGGGGTGGGGGGGCTCAGCAAATAACACAGCGCTTATAATCCGGTGGACGAGTGCCAGAATGTTTTTATGCTTGCTTTAACGCAGATTATATTACACTCTAATTAAACATTCTATTCACATCGGAGGGAACCCTGTGGACACAATTCTCTCCCGAAAAGGCCTGTTTGAGTTTTGAACTCGGGGCGGCCCCTGAAAACGAAGGGCCCAGACAGTCTCCAGCCGTCTGAAAGAGCAGCTCCCACTAGCTTCCTTTATTCCGTCCTCTCTCTCTCTCTCTCTCTCTCTATATATATATATATCGTCTCTCCGCCCTCGCTCTCCCAACACTCGCTCATTCACGCCATTGTGGCCGGTCACTCCTGCTACGCTCCCTCCGCCTTTTTACACCCGCGTCCCCCTAAATTTCATTTATGGGCCGCCATTAAAATCATTGTTTGAAATCATGTAGGAAATCCATCGCCGGGGACTGAGGACCTATTGTTGCCGCTGCCCCCCAGAGGTTCGGTAATAACTGTGACAATGCGGCCAATGCAAGTGCTACAATCTTTTCTACAGGCAGAGCATTAAGTGTAAGAGTGAGTGGGCTTTTGAGGGCAAACACAGCAGTTAAGGGGTATGAGGGAGGGGAGGCGGGGTGGGGGTGGGGGTGGGGGGTGGACAGGAGGGTGTGATTTGGCATTTTGTTTGTTTTTGTAAAGATTTGAGAAACGTGTCGCCGTTTGTTACCAGGTTTATTGAGATCAGCCCAAATGCTCATTTACAAACAAACAAGCGCTTGTAAACACAAGTCGGCAGACTCACTGCGCCCGTCCTCCGGTGGGGTTAGAGGTTTGACTGGGAGACAAAACAAGCGCACCTCTCGTACCTGCACCTTTTGTCAATAAGCATCCAAGCATCTTTTCCTGGCAGATATGATGTTTATCAGTGACTGTACAAATATACACGTTAGGGCTCTTTTCCCCGCTCATGGTTCGGGTTGTGTTTTCACGTCGACTCCACCGCTCAACAGCAGCTCATTTCAAATAGATCCGGCACATCGGTCTCATCTTACCAAACCAAAAACAGCAGATGAAGTCCAGTGTTGATGCGGCTGCTCCCCAGCTTTGTGGTGCGCATGAAACCCTCAGTCTCTGAAGCGTGACACCTCTCTCTCTCGCCTGGTCTCTGCTCCACCTGCAGCCCAACAGCAGTGGTCAGGTGGTGGGGAAGGTTCCAGGCCACTTCACCCCGGTGCTGGCTCCCTCCCCGCATCACAGCGCAGTGCGACCCGTCTCACTCTCCATGCCCGACACCAAGCCCATCACCACATCGACAGAAGGTGAGTCCCCCCCCTCCGCTCCGGCAGCAGAATCAGGGCTGTGCCACAGAGTATCAGCATTTCTCTGCAGATTGCAGTGAAGGGTGGCGCCAAGTTTGACTGCTGTCACCAATCCCAACTAATAAACCTATCATTATTAATAACTCATAATAAGTGTACTCTCTACAATCTCATCTAGCGATGGAAAAGAATCGAAATGAAAATAGAGGTGGACCCAGAATAGGGCCCTGTGGGACCCCACCTGCACTTTTCACAACTTGTTGTGTGTGATCTTGATAAACGACTTTAAATGTGGCAACAGCGACACGTGAAATTCCTGAAATGCTAAGTCTAATGGGAGCGCGGTTGTCTGTTTTTGTGATGGTGTGTTTCCCAGGCTACTCAGCCCCCGGGACCCCGACGGCTAATCGTTTTGTAGGCCTGAGCCCCCGAGATCCCACCTTCCTCCACCAGCAACAGGTGAGAGCCCACTCCACTCCACTCCACACCGACCCCTCTCCCTCCCACCAGCTCACCCACTCGCTCCTCTTATCCACTCATTTTCTGCCCCCCCCCCCCCCCCCCCACACACACACACACATCAGATGCGAAGCCCCTGCCCTCTGCAAAAAGCCAGTCACACTCTAAATTCAATTTGCAGGAAGCTCTAAACTTTCTCGTTAGTCCTGAGCACCTCGAGATCAGATTAGCGCCGGTCGGCTGAGGTCGAGCAGAGCTCTGAGTGTTGGCATGATGAAGAGCTACATGTGCTTTTTTCTGTCAGGCCTCAAAATGACGGCGGCTTAACGTGGCCAAAGATAGACGCTCATACCGATCATCCGATATTCTATTCTGCCATGGAGTTACTAACACCTCTGATTTAGCCCGGGTGCTGAAAGGACCTTAAACTACCTAGAATCCTATTAGAATTCCTCTCATTTATATCTGTCTTATTACAAGAAGACTCTTTTTTAAATGGCGCAGCATTAAGCCGCACATGCGTAACATTTAGAAGGATTTTTTCCCTCCGGTTTTGATTTAAACGTACACATGTGTATTTGAGTGAGAGGAGAAAAGGGCCATGTGTTTCCAGAGGTCACAGGAACGAAGGCGTCAGGAAATTCACTGTCATTGTGCGGCCACCGCTCACAAGATGGATGGGCCGTGTGGGTGTGAGTGTAATGTGCTCCACTGTATATATATATATATATTTCGCACATTACTTTAGAAACACACACACACACACACACACACACACACCGCACCACATATATAATCAGCACACTCCCTCATTTACGATACACAAACAAGAATATTTAGTGTTGGCGTCACGCGGTTGCCGCTCGGACAGATGTGGCGACCCTGCGTGTGTGCGCTCCCTGTGCGTGTGGGTGTGTTTGCAGAGCGCCTGCGAGGCTCGGAGTGTTGCGGTGTTGTCGGACGGGGAGAGAGAGAGAGAGAGAGAGGGAGAGAGAGAGGGGGAGAGAGAGAGCGCCTCTCCCCCCACCCCGTCTTATTGAAAGTGCTGGTCTGAGGCCAAGGCTTTTCCAACCACAACTAATTGAATGCATCTGCACGCGGCTACACCATGATCGCTGGGTTTCTCCTCAGCTCGCCTCCCCCCCCCCTCGTCCCCCCCTCTCTCTCTTCTATGTTTAATGAAAAAAAAGACAAAGCTGGCCTCTGTTTCCTCGCCTCTCTTTTCTGCCTTTCATTTCCCCCCCCTCCGTTTTCCTAAAATCAGTGTAGGTGAAAAAAAAAAAAGAAATAGAAAATGTTTGTCAGCAGTCGTGGGATGCTTTTATTCTGCCCTGGAGGAGAAAGAGGAGGAGGAGGTGGAGGAGGAAGAGGAGGAGGAGGAGGAGGAGGAGGAGGAAGAGGAGGAGGAGGAGGAGGAGGAGGAGGGAGGATTCACTTGGCTGATGTCGCACAGTTTGTCTTCCACATTTTCTAGTAGCCCTGCTACTTCTTTCAGCCGGGTACAAAGTGACTACACAAGGCAGCGACAGTCTGACCGGCCGAACGTGGTCCGAGGCTCGGCCCCCGAGGGGCTGTGAAGACTTTTTGTTCCAGAAGTGTAAATCGGCCAGAGATGCGTATAAATATCCTCTGAAGAAACATCGTCAGATAATCTGATCAAAACCAATCAAATCTCACTGATTTGATAAAAGGTCATCATTCAAAATGAAACAGATTTATTTGCCAAATCTGAATCATTTGCCGTCGCCTGCAAGATTTAGATTGAGTGGATTTGGGGGAAAATGGGACATTTGTAACCAAACCAGCGGCCCCTCTCTCGCGCTACTTCCACGTAATATCCCCATGAATAAACTGCCCTGTCAGCGCACGCAGCCCAGCACAGGCTCCACATTGATTCATCACACTTCTTCTTGTCACGGTTGTTTTTGTTTTCCGCCGCTATGATTTAACCGCTCCAGCGAGTGCGGGTGGAGGCCGGTCCCTCAGGACCCAACACGTTCACTCAGCTCCGTCGGTGTCCGCGGGTTGTTGAGCGCGCGGGCGCCCAGATGCTTTAAGTGGCACTCGGACGTCGGCCTCCACCGCCTGGCCCGGGCGGGAACGGGAAACACGTCACGGCCGGTGAGATCTGGGTGGGTTTGTGGAGCCCTGAGGTCTTTATTGATGTGGTGGGCTCCGGGGGCGGAGCCTCGGAGGTGGACTGTTCTTTGTCCGTCCTTCCGTGTGATGGATGGAGGCCGTGACTCGCTGTGCGTCTGCTGCCGCCACCGACACATCCACCTTTGATTTCTGCGCGACAGATGAAAAACAGAAGATTCAGAAAGTTATTACTTTTTTTTAGGAGGGTGGGGAGGGGGGGGGGCAGGGACTGGGATGGTTGTTTTTACAATATATTCCCAGGATCCTCATTGTTAGTTGTTTAGGTGTGTGTGGGTTCAGCAGATCCTTTTGTGTGGATCCAGTTAAGGAGGGACAGATAGTATAAGAATTATTTTTTTTATTTACAAATTCAGGCTTTATGATTATTATTTTTTACATTTTCATTATTTTCTTCGGGAGAAATTCGGACAAATTTCAGGGGACTGTCGGGGACGTGAGCTGAGT
>JAFBJT010110680.1:0-24088 GCA_016785325.1 Chascanopsetta lugubris | reverse complement strand
CCTCCGCTGAGAAAACTAGTCCACTCCAACTCGTGCTGCGCCCCCCCCCCCCCCCCCCCCCCCCCCCCCCCCCCCCCCCCCCCTCTGGGCCTTGTAAAGTACACACGAGGCTGTTGTGAAATAAATGGTCAGTGCCAAGATGTTGTAAGCGGGGATTGTGTTGGAGGAAAATGGCCCCGCTGTCGGATTTGTTATTTTCCCCCGCGTCAGACCTGTCAAGGAGTCGGATGTGAGGCTCGTACACCTCCGCCGCAGCCCCTTCCCCCTTCCTCTCCACCAACTTCGGAATCCGGGCTCGTGACAAGAGCGCCCCACCTTCGCTCACACACACACACGCAAACACGGGCGTGCACGCGCACGGGCACGCGCGCACTTTCTGGAACGTTGAGTTGCGCAAATGATGATTCCAAAGAGCTGACGCAGCATGTTTCTTTAATGGCACCGGGTCTATTGTACTCATCATCATCACCATCATCATCATCAGTGTCATCTTCGTCATCAACAGCAACGTTATGGTCGCATCCACCTTCATCATCATCATCATCAACAACAACAACAACGCTATAGTCACATCCACCTTCATCATTACCCTCATCTTCATCATTATCATCATCCTCTTCATCATCTTTTTCTTCTTCTTTATCATCATCATCATCATCATCATCATCATCAACAACATTATAGTCATATCCACCTTCATCGTCATTATCATCCTCTTCATCATCATCATCATATTATTTTCATCTTCTTTTATTCTTCATCATCATCATCATCATCATCATCACCACATTCATTGTCAGCTTCTTCATTTGTGTAATCAGCATCCTAATAGGTTCAAACTTCATCATGTTTATCATCATCTATATCATCCTCATCATCATCACCATCATAACAACAATCATTGTGTTCTTCTTCATCTGTCGTGACATGAAGATGAAAAGCCATGTCAAATGCTGTGTCATGGTCCTTTAGAAAATCAATTCCACCTCCCACACTGGCAGCGAGTAAAATGTGAGCGAGATGCACCGACATGGATATAAATAAATAGTGAGCTGTGAAAGTTGGACAATAAATGGAGAGAGTGAACTTAAACACCCCTTTTCACTACAGTGACCATTGGTCATGGGTTGCCCTTGAACCAGAGGGAGGTTGGTTCAATCCCATTATTTCCAGTGCAACCCCACCCTACTTAATGAACGCTGACTTGAGCGTTCCCCCGAGAGAATAGAAGTGACTTCCTCTTTCCTCACTTCCTGTTGTCTCTGTTTGCAAGGTCAAATAAAGGTCAGAACCCACACTGCATTGTTTCTTTCAAACTTGAGCCGTGTTTCCATTCACACTTTGAGTTATTCAGGGTCAGGATCTGAACCATGACTCAGTGATTCTGTAGCGGGGCAACACAAACACCCCACACCCATCTGCTACATTACACTGGCTCCAGGAAGTTATTTACTACTCATTTGCACCACTATGTAAATATAGCCAGTCCTCTGTGTCCTCAGCCTGTGGTCCACTGAGGTCTATATATATATATTTATATATATATGAGCTGACAGAGCTGTGAAGATGTTTCTGTACTGTACATTATGACTTTTAACAGTGTTGGTGTCACGACTAGGTGTAATCATGACAACATGTACATTTTAAAGGTGCAGTGTGTAATGTTTGGTGACCTCTAGAGGTGAAGTTGCATGTTTGTATCCGTCACCTCACCCTCACTCTTCTGAACATGCAGGAGAACCTGTGGTCGACTTCAGTCGTCATTAAAAACTCCAAAGATGTTTATTTTGTCCACTTTTACTCCTGTAAAAAAACATGGCGGCCTCCATAGAGAGGATCCACTCCTCATGTAAATATACGTTAATGGGCTCATTCAAGAGTAATGGGGAAAAAATGAAACATCTTGGTGATTATAAATTTGTTTTGTGGTACGTTTAGAAGTGGCAAAAACGACCGAAATCGTACACACTGCACCTTTAAAGGGACAACATTCCAAATGGGCCTTTAGCAGTTTGTTTTGAATGACACAATACAATGTGATTGTCCAAGTGCATTTGCCACGTCGTCCTCTGGCAGGTCTGAGACTGATGATTGGGCGACAGAGGGGGTAGTGTCAGCCCGGCAGGAAGCAGGTGTAACCACCAGTGTCTGCTCTGTGGTCACTGAGAGACGGCTCACACACACACACACACACACACACACACACACACACACACACACACACACACTGTGTCTCAGTTAAAGCCACAAACCCTCACTGATAGTCATTCATCATACTTGCTGGTCAAAGGCAGTAACTATGGAGCAACTGTGGTAAATATAAAGTCACACGACAACAACACCAAGCTCATACTGTGTATTATTGTTGTTTACTTTATAATCTCTGTTGCATGATATCTATACTATCTCTCCAAGAGGTACAGACAATATAGTGCAGTCAGTCACCACACTTGTGTACAAGATTAAAGGTGCAATGTGCAAGATTAAGATCATTTAAGACCCGCAGAAGTTGTAATCATTTTGTTTCACTGTGATTAATAATAATCTGTGAATCAGAATTGTGGTCAGCGCACAGAACAGCTCTGTTTCAGTCTCGGTTTATTCATGTATGTGCCCTCAGGTACATTAGATTCACAGTGAGTGAGCGAGTATCGTGCCCACTGACAACGGCGCTCAGGCCAAGAGCAGGATCATGTTAAAAACATCCGTAGATCAAATGAAACACATAAGATACATAAGAACCAAGTCAAGAAAAAGCAATGTACCATACATAAAAAAAAACAAGATCAAAGACACAATGCGAAACTCGCATAAATAATAAGTAAATAATAATAAGTACATACTATCAAATTGTTCGATGGCTGCCGGTACAAAGCTGCTTTTAGCAGCGTTTCGTTTTGCAGGCTGGTCCCATGAGCCTCCTTCCTGACGAGAGCCACCGGAACTCGCCATTCAGAGGCTGGGAGTCATCTTGAAGGATCTGTGCATGTCCATCACCACGGGGGCCGCCATATTTACAGAGGACCCCGAGAACAAACAACCCGATCACTGGCTTTAACTGTAGCATTGTCTGAAGGTCATGGTGCGTTTGACTGAATGCTCTACACAGGAATGTGCAAGCCATGGTATTTTGTTGACTGGGATATTTTCTCTTCACCACAGGATTCCACTCAATCCTGCACACTGAACCTTTAAGACACAAACGACAAACGCACACAGTGTTCATATCGACGGTTTATTCCATGGCCCAGGTGATAACGGAGGTTAAGGAGCGGGAGGTTAAATGAGACAGTGATGGATGTAGTTTCACACATTTCTCCCGTTTGCATATGAGAGTCATTCAAACGCGGCGTCAGCAATTTCTCACCCCGGGAAACACTCAAACTGATGGAGCGTCACAGCGAAAAGGGTGACTCATTTTCTCTCGCCGCCGATGGGCCGCCAACCTTGCGCGAGTGTTGCTAAAATGCCGAGTCACGGTGCCGGAGAGACAAAAGTCGCCTGACGAGGAGCGTGACGATGGGAGCTCCGGGTCTTGGGAGCCGGAGGTGCTGATCCCACTGCGCCTCAGCTCGGCGGACCAGTCCTCCAGAGCTGTAATTTCACGTTCTTCCGCTGCACCACGAGTCGGCGACACTTCCAAAGTTCCACACGTCGACACGCCGCATTTGTCCTCGCATGACTCGCCCTGTGAGCACAAGATGAGAGGAGGGGGGGGCGGTGGATGGGGGGGGGTGGGGGGGGGGGGGCGGGGTGGGGGGGGGGGGGGGGGGGGGGGGGGGGGGGGGGGCGTGACTGGGTTTAAGGGCGTGCGGGCTGGGTTAAATAGGCCGTGTGCCTGGCCTGACTCCTGCTGTCGATCAGCAGCAGCTGGTTATTCGTGTGGTGGGAAATCATCTCGTCCAGAGAGGGGAACGTCTGAGGGCGAGAGGCGGATGAGAGGTGAACACGAAAACTCTCCACGCCTCCCAGAACACACATCGGTATGAGTTGGGCCCTCACCTCCTGGTTCTTCTTGCCCTCCTTCCCCAGGGCGTAGCTCTGCGTCTCCGGCAGGAAGCGGATGGGGATGTTGTAGACCTTGTCCTGGTAGAAGATGGCCAGGGTGTAGGGCTGCCCGGCGTTCTGGGACGAGCAGCGTCGGATGAGGAAGGCGCCGTCCTGCCGCACAGAGGACATCCGACATGTGGATGTGCCGTTATCGCAACTCGGAGGTGAGACTGGTTGTTTATCCTGTACCTTGTTGATGCTCTGTAAATGTTCCTCCGCTGTTCTTCTGTCACAGTCATGAGCGAACCAGTCTTTGTTCTGCAGGGTATGACGATAGAGGTGATTAACGGTGGTTCGTTTTATTCCTAATAAGTTATTTTTTTTAACATATTAAAGGTGCAGTGTGTAAGATTTGGTGACCTCTAGAGGTGAAGTTGCATGTCGTATCCATCACCTCACCCTCACCCTTCTGAACATGAAGGAGAACCTGTGGTCGACTTTAGTTGTCATTCAAACACAAAACATGTTTAGTATGCCCACTCTGGGCTACTGTAAAAACATGGCCGCCCCCGTAGAGAGGACCCGCTCCTCATGTGGATATACATTGATGGGCTCATTTAAAGGTAATGGGAAAAACACAATACATTCAAGTGATTGTAATTCATGAAAATGTCAGTATTTAGTTGTTTTGTGATATTTTTAGAAGTGACAAAAATGGCCGAAATCGTACACACTGCACCTTTACATATTAGAAAATTAAGAAATTCAAATAATCTTAATATTGTTCGTTAATTTCTTTATCTAATAATTTCTTTCTTTCTTTATCTATTTATTTATTTTAATTATATGACGTTTTCATCACTGTTGCATTTACTGCACCGGAGAGCTGTTGTTTGCAAATGGGACATTCTGCCATGTGCATCATCATCATCATCATCATCATCATCATCATCATCATCATCATCATCATCACCATTCCAGTGAGACACTGTACCTCATGTTCCGAGTGTTTGGTCGCCCTCATTCCACCAAAGGAGACTGGAAACACACAGAAGATATTTCATTTATTATCAACTTGAAAACCATCAATAGCAACAGATATTCAAATGATGATCCAGCTCAGACGGCTCCAACAGCGTGAGCTTACCCACAGGCTTGGTCCCTGCGATGGGATAATTTGGAGGACTATAGAGAGAGAGCAACAAAAAAGAAAGAAAAAAATAGACAAAATGTCAAATATAATAAATAATCCTAAGATTTTATTTCACCTTTGATTTGAAAAACAAACTTTCATCTCTCACTTGAGTTTGGCCTCTTTCAAGTTGACAGGAAGAGGAGGTTTAACACTGGGAGTGGGTGGAAGGAGTTTGGCAGGAAATGTGGCTCGTCTCACATCCGGTGCTGGAGCCCAACAGGTGTGATATTTACTCTTCGTCATCATCATCATCATCATCATCATCATTACCATGTTTGTTTGTGCTGATATTTGTGAATGAGCTGCTCTTTACCTGGTTTGACCTCATTCAGGGACGGCAAGAACACATTCTGAGAGGGAGGGAATCAAGGTCGATGCTGTGACATTTACTCACAAAGTGGAATTAAAGGTATAGTGGGGAGGCTTTGGTGACATCTGGTGGTAAAGTTGCATGTTGTCACTCACCTCATAATCCCTTGCAAGCATTCAGAACTTAAGACAGCCTTCGGTTGTCTTTATTTATTTATTTATTTATTTATTCATTCAATCATTTATCTATTTATTTATTTATCTATCTACACATCTATTTATTCTCATTCGGTATTACTGAAACAACACGGTGAGACTTCATGGGCGCCTCCTCAGAGAGAACTAGCTTTTGATGTGAACATAAAAAGGCTCATTCTCGTGTATTGAAAACAGCAAATATATCCTACACTTTCAATGTCAATATACTTATTCTTCATAACATTTCAGCTAATAAAAACAAGGGAAAAAATCAGCAAAATCTTATACACTGCACCTTTAAATTATTAGAGCTCTCTAAATAAGTAAAATGATATGATGATGAAGAGTTGCACTCACAGACTTGGCTCCGGGAACAGGAGGCTTCATCCTGCAGGCAGAGAGAGGATGTGTTGTAGTTTACCACCATGTGTCCATAACTACAACTACCATCTGCATTTTACTGCAAACGCTCAATCGGTCAAATAGGTCATTTTCTAACAGGCCTCCGTACGTGACACAAACTGTATGCATTACTGCTCCTTGTATAATTGGTGCATATAGTGCACAGGCGTCCAAACTACGGCCTGTGGGCCAACAACGGCACACAAGTCATTTTTAATTGGCCTGCTGCATGTTCTAAAAATAGAATGGAATGTGGCCCACATGAAATTTGTGCTTGACTTGATTGTACTTGACTCTCAGCTGCTTTTGGTTGCAAAACTGACAGGTTCCAATCCAGCCTAAGACACGCCCCCAATCCTTTTTGTTACAAAATGAATGAAAACCCCATTAATGGAAAGAGGTGATAAGCAGTTTTTTTTTTAATCAAGCATAATTTATTGATCAAACATAATTTAACCATATTGGATTTATTGGACATGGTGACTGACGTATAGCTGATATAGTGACAGATGTTGCTCTGTATGTGTGGCTGCTCTGACTCAGGGTGAGCGACACTTACATGGGCAAAGGAGACGGGACGAGCTGCTTGGGAGACAGAGGCAACGCCATCGCCGCACGTGGGACTGGAGCACAAGCTGGTGAGAGAGAGAGAGAGAGAGAGAGAGAGAGCGAGAGAGAGAGAGAGAGAGAGAGAGAGAGAGAGAGAACACACCCTGAATTATGTGTCTGTGGAGATGAATGTTGAATCGAAGTAACCGATACTGTTCATGCGGAGTGTGTTCACACAACAGTGACTCCACCAACCCTCTGTCGCCTCTAAGTACAGGTTGTCATTATCCTCCTGAAACACAAGAAGACAAGGAGACATTTAAAGGATCAAAGCGCACAGATGACGTGTCAGCGATGAGTGAGCACATCCGAGCTCTGTACTGTGCAGCGCATTCGTCATAACGTGACATAATAATCACCCCGTCTAATGCGGCGTACGACAAACGCCTCTGGTTCTCGCTGACAGGCTCTTCACTGGGATCCAGGTAAACTTCTGAAACGCAGAGGGGACAGGGACAGAGTGAGCTGTATGGGGACCTCTAGTGGTGAGGACAGGTATCAACATTTGATTTGCGCAACGTGAGAGAGAGAGTTAAAGAACAAATCCACTGGTAATGAAACTGAAAATCTACTGAAAAGTATGAAAAAAAGTTTGAGAACTTAATGATGATCATTTCCTTTTTTACTGTCATGTTTACTTGGATTGTAGTACAATTTAGAGGTTATAATGTTTTTCACTGTGGTATATTTACATAATTTAACACACATTATTACATCTGGGGTCAAACTCATTTTAGTTCAGGGGCCAGATTTGATTTCAAGTGAGCCAAACTAGTAAAATCATGACATAATATTTAGTGATGTATATATTGTCATACGATAACGCTAAAGTAAACTTGAGCTTGATGCAACCCCCAACAGCTCCAATGTAGTAAATGAGTTTCTGAGGCCTTCAAGTGCAGTGCAGTGGAAGTACACTAGGTGGCAGCGTAGTCCCGCTTTCTGGTGATTACAACATGTGGTGTCTTTTGCTCACATCAAACTAAATGTTGTTGCCCCTGCACCAATTTGTAATATGTTTTCATTAAAGGTGCAGTGTGTAAGATTTGGTGACATCTACTGGTGAAGCTGCATGGTGTATCCATCACCTCACCCTTCCCATTCCAACATGCAGGAGAACCTATTGTAGCCCACTCTGGGCTATTGTGAAAACATGGCGGCCACCATTGAATGGACCCGCTCCTGGTGTAAATAAACATTAACGGGCTAATTCTAGGGTTATGTATAAAGCAAGTCATACATAGGGGCTCGTATAATGGTTTTGTCATTTTATTTCTATAGATAGAAGTGATAAAAAAAATGACCAAAATCTTCCACACTGCACCTTTAAAAAGCAAAAAAAAAAAAAGTATATTCTATGAAGTTGGTCAAACATATTATTGAAAAGAACATCTCAATCAGCAGTTACGATATTATCATCAATTCAAGAGTGATTACTGCACCTTCCTCGATGTTGGATGCAAGATGTGGAGCAGGAGGCGGAGCGGGACCGGAGCGGACATGCGACTGCGGATTCATGCTGATCTTCCGCGGCTTCTCGTTTCTGTTGATCTCTGGTGCTGAAGAGGAGGAGACAGGTGAGTTTGTTTTGAACGACAGAGACTCGGGCCAGACTTGGACAAAACATCGCGAATGAAGGTGAGCGACTGACGTTTCTTGGTGTTGGGGTCATGGGAGAAACCGTCCGACCATTGTGGAGGTTTCTGGAGGTCAAAGGTCATTTCAGTTCAACATCTTCAGTGAAATGTCTTTTCGCAAACATGAAAACAGAGACATGAGTTACCGCAGGTTTTAACAGCCGGAGCGGAGGAGCGACTTTCCTCAGTGGAATTGACGGACTCACCGTCCTGTCTGCAAAAGTATGACATCACAAATAAAGGGGTAGTGAGTAGAGTTTTACTGACCTCTAAAGGGGAAGCTGCATATGGCAGCTGCATATACCTAACTCCAACTGTCTCTAACAAAGATGTTTAATCTAGTTCTGCCTTCAGTTACCATTATATCTTGAGAGGGGTTACATTTCTCCATTCTGAGCTATTGTGAAAACATGGTGTAACATGGTGGCGTCCGTGGACAGGATCCACTCCTGATGTAAATATAAAAGAGACATCCAAGGGAAATGAAAACAAAAAAATTGACTTGTCTTATTTTCCATTTGAGTAATTTGAAATTGAAAGAAATCACAAAAAATTTTCACACTGCACCTTTAAAGGAGTAGTTTACACAAATCATTGCCAAACAGGGCTTCAGTCTGTTTCTGCTCTGAATGGTATTGAAACATATTGAATATAAAGATAAGGTTTCGAGGTGTCACCCAGATAAACGTCCTCCTGCACAGGAATCTGTGGAACCTTCACAGCCGGACGCTCACAGGGAGGAGCCTCATACATGTCGCCCTCCTCATCATCCTGCAACAAGAGCATGTCAAGATGGAGATCACACACACACACACACACACACACACACACACACACACACATGTTCTCCTGGGCCTGTGCTCTATAGGTAGTATATGTTATAACATACCAGTCAATATAGAAACAGTGCCACAGATACTGATGTAAAATTTGAATGATGAGCGTAATAAACATAAGAAAGCGCAGATTCAGAAACAAACTCACAAATTCATCCTGTGGCCACTCGAACTCTGTACTATCATCTGAAACACAGTGGACAGAAGATACTAATTAAGGCCCCGCCCACACGCGGGATACATGAGAAGGACCGAGGGCGCTGTAGTGTAGCCTCCAGGCCTGAGTGGCGCTGTAACGCTGCCACAGACTTACGCCCATAGAAGACATTGGGCATGCGCACCAAACTCTTTAAGATGGAAACAAACACAAGAAGAAAAGGCGGGAGAAGAAGAAGAAGAAGGAGGAGGATTTGACGATGGTGGCGGAAAACAATGCGCGGGCGTGTAAGGAGACGTTGGTGTGGACCGAGGACGAGGTAGAACTTCTGCTCCGGGACACACTGGACTACAAGTAACCCGCCATGTTTGTTGTTGTTGGTGGATGTGGTGGGTTAGTTCGCGCATGCGGGTGAAAGGAGAGAGGAATGAGAGACGCGTACTCGGTCGTCCAGACGGACACGACAAAATGCCGCCTTGAGACTTGCCCATTCTGGGACCCGGTCTCAAACAGTGACGTCGTCCCCGCGTGGACGTTCGCTGTTAGATTTGAAAAATTGGGGGGACTCACGGAAACGCGTCCCTGTGTGGGCGGGGCCTGAGGCCGCTACCGCCCGTCTTCTTCTCCCTCCCTTCGCGTGTTTGTTTACATCCTAAGAGTTTAGTGCGCATGCTCCGAGTCTTCTTCCCCGTTGTTGGTGTATGTCTGTGGCAGTGTTACAGCGCCACTCAGGCCTGGAGGCTTTACTACAGCGCTCTCAGTCGTTCTTTTTTATATGCCGTGTGGGCGGGGCCTCGGTCTCACCTGTTCTTTTGGGTGGAAGTGGAGGTCCACCATTTCTAAGGGAGGAAAATAGTTTTAATTATATCATTTCATTTTGCCTATAATATATGTATGTATGAACTTGTGTGTATATATATATATATATATATATTTTTTTTTTTTTTTTACTAAAGTAAGTACTTTACTTACTTGTTTTTCAGTTTTCCAAAGAAGCTCTGAAAAAAACAAAGTGTCAGATTACTCAGATTGAACATAGAGAGAAATCTCTGAGCTGTGAAGCTTCCTGAAAATCATTGACTTGTGTTTATCAGCTTCAACATAGAGTCTGAGTCAGTGGCTGCTTTTGGGGGAAGGTCACACGGCAACAATGGAGCTTTATTCTCACTCTGCAGCTCAGAAGGAAGAGTTGTACATTTGACAGAGAGATGCATTGATAATACAACCAGTGATCAGTGAATATAATGTGATGTATTCATAGAAAATTAGCTGTGTCCAAACATTTTTCACCGAGGGCCACACAAAAGGCTGGACCACCGTTAAAGTGAACAGAATTAGTCAAATATGGCTTGATAATTAAATATGCTTTAATTAAAAAAAATACAGCCTACATCGAAACGTTTTATAAATTTTAGAAATGTAAAGTTTTAAATAACATGAAACAATGTAAATTCCCAGCAGACTACAGCCTGTGGGCCAACGATGGCCCACAAACCATTTCTAATTGGGCCGCAGCAAATAATAAAAATATAATGGAATGTGGCCCGCGTGAAATTTGGCACTGACTTGAAAGCATAATTTGCCTGCTCGTCGTTATCAACACATTATTATCTGATTTCTGCCATGATGAATGCATGTGGCTTGAGACAGAGACTCTGCAGTTCCCCCTTCTCTCTCTCTCTCTCTCTCTCTCTCTCTCTCGCTCTCTCTCTCTCTCTCTGTAATCATTTACTTTACAACAACACTTCCTCATGGCTCGGTGGGAAAACTGTCGTTCTACTTCCTGATTTCAGCTTGTGTTTATTCATCCTCCCCGTGCAGATACACTTTTTTATAGAACAGTAATCACAACATGGACAAATGCTATATTTGTAAGACACTACATACATTTT
The DNA here is from genome assembly GCA_016785325.1 of Chascanopsetta lugubris. Lineage (NCBI taxonomy): Eukaryota > Metazoa > Chordata > Actinopteri > Pleuronectiformes > Bothidae > Chascanopsetta > Chascanopsetta lugubris. The sequence continues at coordinate 12,863 of JAFBJT010110680.1, read as the reverse complement.
GATTAACAGCAGATATGAGCACTTAAAGGTGCAGTATGTGTGTTTTATAGACAACAGATGGCGCAAGTTGCATGTTCCATCTTATTGCAGTATTGAATTTAATGAAATCATTATAATGTGTGTGAGACAGTAAGAAACCTGGCCTCTGATTTCACAGACCTGTTTGCACTGCACTTAAGTTGCTGGTTCGACTCTGGTTGTTTCTCAATGTGACATATGAACAAATGTGTCAGTGACATTGATCCTCGAGTCACTGGGTAACTCCAAATCTAACTGCAGGTTAAAGTCAGGTCGAGTTACGTGTGTGTGTGTGTGTGTGTGTGTGTGTGTGCGTGCGTGTGTGTGTTAGAAAGGTGTTCAACAGGAAGAACAGCTGCGAAGATTGTAACCATGAGTTTGAATCTGATACATATGATGATCTGATCACCTCGATAGAATGGAACATTTAAATGTGCACGTCTCACGCACTTCCCCTGCCTGAACCAAACACCTGCATCATCACCTAAACTCCCACAATCATTTCTTTCTTTATTTATTCATATATCTTGCTGGTTAGTTAGTTTTGTAGTAAACTTTAGCAGTTTTTACACAAAATGATTTATTTGAAGATAAATTAGAGAAATGTGCAGAAGTGTCACCATTGGCTCCGAGTTAGAATTCAACTCAATCTTCATCTCACACAAATCACAATTGTCTAAACGTACACTCGTCAAATATTGCTCTCTATATTGAAAATTGACAACAAACAACAACAGCGAGTGCAGACAGAAGTTCTGAAGTTCTCTGACCTCTGAAAACTGGAATCTCACCGACGCCTGTTTGCTGACTGTTTACTGACTGTTTACCTTCAGTTTATCACAACTTTACCTAAAGGTCACTCTCACACATTCACAAACACTATGTTTACAGTGTACACTCTACCACTGAGAAATGGTGGAATGTACAATGTAGAAATAGAAAATAAAAATAAACGCTATACCGTGTGAAGTTCCTACACTGTAAAAAATAAATAAATAAATAAAAACACATATGACAAAAAAGGAGCAGTACTTTACCATAGTTGCAGGTTTGTGGGGATCACACAGCTGAAGTCATGAGGACTATAGTCTCGTGTGTCTCTGTTCATGGATGCAAATGGTTGTTCAGATGAATTGAAAGTGAGTGATACAGGTGGAGTGTGAGGATCTGTTCCAGCTGATCTCATTTGCATTTCCTACCTGTGTCACTTCACCTGCAGCTGCTTTGCCTTTAAAATGAGCTGCAGCCACAACACAGCTCCACAACTCCCTGACCAGGCTGCTCACATAACATAGTATTAGATAATCCACTCAAACTGGTAAATAACTATTGTCTGTTATAACAGGGTGAAACTGAATATAACCATCGACTACACAAAATATTATTATTATCACCATCGTCATTATCATCTCATGAGGTACAATGTGAATTTATCATCAATATTGAGATTTTTATTTTATTTTTTTCCTAGTCTTCAGATAATAATAATAATAATAATAATAATAAAGCTGTGTCTACAAGCTTCTTTAAGCCATCTTGGATTAAATACCATAGATGTTGTGGTAATGTAGAAGTTATCACTGTAGAGAAGTTATCGGTGAGGGTTGTCCAAACTACGGCCTGCGGGCCAACCACAGCCTGCAAAACATTTTTTATTGGCCCACAGCAAATTCTAGAAATATAATAGAATGAGGCCCACATGAAAATTGACTTGCTTGTACTTACTAGTTTGAACACTAGGTGGAGCTACAGCTTTATTGAAGATATTCTTTTCAAATACGCTTTTGTTGCATAAAGGCAGGCTATTTTTTAATGCAAGTATATTTGATTATCAATCATAATTGACCAACATTTGATTTATTTTGTTAGTGGCCTTTTTGGAGGTTTTGACAAAGTCAAAAAGGCTGAAACACAAAGAAATATATTCCAAATATTTTATTGACAAAGCAATATGTTGACAAATGTGGTTATTATGACAGACAATAAATTACAAGGCTACAGTGCACAGAGTATAAAACATATTACATTCTCTACAGAGCAGTACAAAACATATATAAATATTAATTTAGCACAAAACATCTAAAAAATAAACAAACAACTCAATCACAGAACTAAAGTGTTAGGCTTTGCAGTCAAAAAGTAGTGGAACCTCAAAAACAGTCCCCAGTCATTTTCAATATAAAACCAATAAACGCACAATATACATGTTTTACTATTTATACACTGGGATCAACCCAGAGGTGGAGGATAAGTGCTGATGTCAAACGAGACGAAAAAGCGCAAAATCTGAACCAGCAGATACCAGCAGACCACTTTCAGAGCTTTTACTGAAAGTGTAAAAAGCCTTAAAGGTACAGTGTGTAAGATTTGGTGACATCTACTGGTGAAGTTGCATGTTGTATCCATCACCTCACCTGAGCATGAAGGAAAACCGATGGTAGACTTCAGTTGTCATTAAAACTCAGAAGATGCTTAGATTAAAACTCTAAACATGTTTAGTACGTCCACTCTAAGCCACTGTAAAAACATGGCAGCTCCCGTGGAGAGGACCCACTATAAGTATACATTAATGGGCCCATTTAAGGGTAATGGAAGAAAAATATTACGTTTAGGTGATTCATGAAAATGACAATGTAATTGTTTTGTAATCTTTTTTGTCATTTTTTTGGTGACAAAAATGTCCGAAATCGTACACACTGCACCTTTAAAGTAAGATAAGGCATAAAGATTCTGCTTGAGAACTGATCAATCCAACTACTTTCACCTTGGATTCGTGACGCACTAAACCTTTGAAACAAGTCTCGGAGTTGAATAAACATTCCTATGTGTCTGATCACGGTGACCTCTTGGTACAAACCGGTATGAGCCGGTCAGAGAGTGGTTCTTATTGTTCCCATTACCTCACCTCCCAGTACGGTGACGGCAGAAATGTGAAAACGCATCAAAACTAAGGAGGTCGACCCGGATGGAAGAAAAGCTTGTTCTGTCACATTATCACATGTATGAGCAGAGAACTGAGAACATGAAACCTTCAGGATCGGGATCGGATCCCATTGGAGTGACCCTCAATGGCCCCTCACTGGCCATTTGCTGTTTGACCCACACATGGGTACAGCCATTAAACACCAGTCTGTGTGTGTGAGAGTGTGTGTGTGTGTGTGTGTGTTGGGGGGCGGGGGGTTCAATACACCGGGTTGGCCTTGATCTTGCCGTCGATCCAGTTGATGTAGTTGGTGACGCGCGTGTAGACGCCAGGTTTGTCCATCTGCCCGCAACCGTCGCCCCAGCTGATCACACCCATCAGGGTCATCCTGTCATTGTTCCTGCAGACGAGCGGCCCGCCGGAGTCGCCCTGTTCGGGAAGGAGGAGGAGGAGGAAGAAGGAACATTAGCCCGAGTGATGTTATCAGCACGGTTAAAGGTGCAGTGTTTACGATTTTGGTCCTTTTTTGTCACTTCTAAAAAAAATACTATAAAAATGATTACATGCTGACATTTTGATGAATTCATGATGTTTTAAAAGTTGTATTTTATTTCCATCACCCTTAAATGATCCCATTAACGTATATTTACATGAGGAGCGGGTCCTCTCTATGGGGGCCGCCATGTTTTTACAGTAGTAAACGTGGACGTACGAGACATTTTTGGAGTTTTAGTGACAACTGAAGTCGACCACAGGTTCTCCTGCATGGGGTGAAGGTGAGGTGATGGATACAACACGCAACTTCACCTCTAGAGGCCACCAAATCTTACACACTGCACCTTTTTAACCCCCCAAAAATCAAAAAGCCTTCTCTTGACCTACACAGGTAGCACAACATGGCAGCTTCCCATTAGAAAGGACCTGATCCCAGAGTAAATATCAAAGAGAGGAAAACAACAATTCACACGTTCTAATCAACATTCATTACTTTTCGCCAACAAATCCATTTGAAGTCAATCTTCCACACTGGACCTTTAAATGTAAGAGGTGCTCTCACCTTGCAGGCGTCGTCCAGGTTCCGGGTGTCACCGGCACACAGCATGTTTCCGGTGACGGTGCGTCCGGACAGCACACCCGGGACACAGCGCTCGTTGGGCCACAGGCGAACGTAACCTCTCTTCACGCGCACAGAATATTCTGCTGAGACTGTGGGGAGAGAGTTTCATTTCAGAACCTCCGAACCCTCAGGAGCTTTCTTACACTGCCCCCTGCCGCTCAGCTCAGTGAATTGCAACGGTGGCTCACACTCTTTGTCTCTCCCGTAGCCAGAGATCTCGCACTCGGTCCAGCTGGGCAGCACCAGGCCCGGTTCAGGCAGACACACCGGGAGAACCTCCGGAGAGTTGATGGCGCAGAGGCCGATGTCGGTCTTCAGCTTCAGGAGAGCTGCAGGTGGGCAAGGGAGCACAGGAGAGTCAGGGGGCTGAGACGGAGGGTCAGGGTTACGTCTCCTCTTTTTATAGCACGAAGAATCCCAAACCAAACAAAACCGAGATGGAAAATAGATTTTTTTTTCAAACGTTAGCGAGGGTTAGGGTTAGGGTCTGGTCTGGATTCGGGACCCACCAGCTGAGAATCACTGAGCTCACTCACCGATGTCATTGTCGAATGTTTCGTTGTCAAACTTCTCGTGGATCCAGTATTTTTCCACCTGAAAGATCTGCTCGCTGCTCGAGTTCTGTCTCCGGAACGTCCTTCCCAGAATCACCTGCAGTTTTTCTGCTTTATCCCTGAAAGACAAAGACGCGTGTGTGTGTGTGTAAATTCATGAAAACGTCAGTAGGTCGTTGTTTTGTGATCCAAAGGAAGCGATAAAACTGACTGGAATCTTACACACTGCACCTTTTTAACAAGGCACAGTATGAAGGATTGCTGATGGGTGGCATAATGTCATGTAAGTTCCCATGTACATTAGGGTTCAGGTAAGAGTCCCACTGGCTTCAGTCAGCAGTGGGAGGAGGAGGAGGAGGAGGAGGAGGAGGAGGAGTCAACATGAACTGGTGTGTGTCCAAACACCAAACAATAAAAAAAAAAAAAATCCTGCGCACTACTCCATGTTTACCATGACCATGTTTACATGAGTGATGGGTGCGGGTCCTCCTTACGTTGTCTCGAAGCAGTGAGCAGCAGACAGGACCCAGCAGGAGTCGATGAGGATTCCTCCGCAGCGGTGGAAGTGCTGTCTGCTCCGGGCCTGGAGCACGTTGATGGCCGCCTGCCACGGCTGATCCGTGATGTCGGTCTCTCTGCCGCCGAATATGCGGAAGGACGGGCGGTTCAGGGAGTTGTCCAAGCGCTGGCCGCATATGGCTGGACGCAGGAGAGGTTGAGGGTTAAATGACGAGAAATCGATTATTTGCCGCGGACGTTCGGTGGGTGTGAGGATGTTATCGTACCCCTGTTGTTGTTGTTGTTTGTGGCCGGGGCACGGGGGCCCAGTGTTGTGATGGTGGGTGGTCTTCGTGCTGGAAACGGATGGGACGAAAGGGTTAAGACACTCATCGTGCTCCTTCAATGGGTTTTTGATACTTGGGTCTTTATGATTTAGTCAGCGTTGATTCTCTCGATTGGTTTCTTCAAAGAGACTTGGAGGCAAATGCAACACTCGGCGAAATTCCTTGATTTGACTGTGTGTCGTTGCTAGCGCACGTTTTAAAGGTGCTGTGTGTAAGATTTGGTGACCTCTAGCGGTGAAGTCGCGTGTTGTATCCATCACCTCACCCTCACCCTTCTGAACATGCAGGAGAACCTGTGGTTCTTCACTTCAGTTGTCACTAAAACTCAAAAGATGTTTCGTACGTCCACTTTTACCACTGTAAAAACATGGCTGCCTCCATAGAGAGGACCCACTCCTCGTGTAAATATACATTAATGGGCTCAGTTAAGGGTAATGGGGGGGGGGAATACATTTAGGTGATTGTAAATTCATGAAAATGTCAGTATGTAATTGTTTTGTAATATTTGATAGAAGTGACAAAAATGACCCAAATCTTACACACTGCACCTTTAACTATCCTCCGCGAATAAAGATTAGTTAGAACACTGACATTGATTTATAAATATGACACAGTGGAGATTATGGCACCTACCGCATTTGGGTATGTCGCACAGCTCCCAGGTCAGACGCATGTCCTTGTAGGTGTGACACCACGGACCGTCGTCGTTGTCTGGGTTTCTGTCCGATTCAATAAAGAATCGGGTTCAATCACGTTCACTCTGATCATTTATCAGCTGTCATGGTGTTGCGCTGCTCTGATCTCTACCTGCAGAAGTTGTGGTTGCTCAGGCCCAGCTCCAGAGCATCGGACCTCCAGGCGTTGTTGACCTTGCGCTTTAAGGCAGGAGAGTCCCACGGGAGACAGTGGGAGCCGGTCTTAGTGACGGAGGCGGTGCCTCTGTACGAGCGACCGGAGCCTCGGACACACTCCGGGTACTGATCTGCTTCACACACACACACACACACACACACACACACAGGTAAGACCACTTTAAACACGGTTACATACAAACAATACGTGTTAATGTGTTTTCTTGAGGTTGAGTGGCACCTTCTGGACATTTGGGCAAAGTGCAGTACTCCCACACGATCTGTGTGCCTCTGTAGATGTAACACCAGGGGGTGCTGTCGTTGTCAGGGTTCCTGAGGGGGGATAGAAAGACACAAGGTCAATGACCCTTCTGCGCAATCATGGTTTATCTCCATGACCACCATAAATATTGACCTTAAAAATTTTTTTTTTAAATGCATTAGCCTCAACAGTTCCAAATTTTTGGTTCAGTGCAGCTCATCATTCCCCGTTAGACACACCCCCTTTTTTCTTTGTTTACACACATTTCAAGTACGTTGGATTTCAGTCATTCAAGTTTAAAGTTCAAATAGTAAACATCTGATGTCTTTGAGCTCTATGACTCATTTCCAGCACTTCTCTATCTACTGATCTTAAAACAGGATGTCCTTTCTTCCTCGCTATCTCTAAGACATTTTGCGCTGAGTCATCGATTTACAAAGTAGGTCATATTCTCCTTACTACTGCTGAGGATGTGGGGGGGTTAGATGTTTGTATTTGTGGTGTTTTCCTGTTTATATGCATTGTATCTTTGTTTACACACAATTAGAGGCCCAATTCAAGAATGTGCAAATTTACATGATCAAACATCCACATTTGTGCCGCATTCGTTTATTTCCAGTGGACTGGGCCACATGTCGCTCACCTCTCTGACCCACTAACCTTTGATTTTGACCTAGTTTTCTTGCCTATGAAGAGTCTGATGAGTCTGATGAGTCATGCTTTTGGTCAGATTGCATCACCGTATTTAAGACTCTGTCAGGGGTGGTCTTGATTAAAGGAATAGTGCGCAGGACTTTCCCTAAACAAAACAATGGACTGACGCATACAGAGGTAATCCCTCTCCGCGGAGATGCTGCTCTCTGTACTTTTCTGTTTTCTTGCTGTGTCAGGAGGAACGTGTCTGGACAGCGATGAGTCGCGCAAGTGCCGGCGTTTGTCTTAATGACCTTGCAACGGCATTTACACTGCAACAACAGATTCCTTCGTTAGTGAGGGCTGCAGAATGCGTTGCGCTTGCAACAGGTCACGGTGGCACCTGTCTTTCTTTATACACAACAACTGACAAATCCCGCAGGCTGCACCTTTTAAATACTGTAGTAAAGGCATCACCCGGGTGCTGTGGTTCCATACCTGCAGAAGTTGTGGTTTCCCAGTCCCAGACTGCCGGCGTCACCCTTCCGGGCCGTGAACCTCTTGCCCCTCAGAGAGGTGGCGTTCCAGTTGATACATTCGGCTCCCGAGTGGCTGATGCTCCACGTCCCTCGATAACCCTGACCCTGACCCACCACACACTTCTCACTGTTGTCTGTATGAAGCAGAGACAAAGTAACGGAGTCACTTTGAGACTCCGCCTGACCCTCACACAACAGAAATCTATGATTATTGTTAGTATTATTATTTTCTCATCAGTTTATCCACAAAATTGCAAAGTTGTACATCATAATAGAAGATTACAGTAATATGAAAAGTAAAGCATTTTTATAGTAGAGATCTGTGTTATTGTCGTTTGTATTTTTGAAATCTATATATATGTAAATATACAGTATATTCTATAAATACTAAACAATATATTCATACCATTCCCTGTTAATATATAGTAAAGTATGTAAGAATACATATTATAACATTCATTCCTGTTCAGATGGATTATGAAGTGTAACATGTATAGTGTGCATTCTTTATATTTTGCAATATATGTTGACATAAATATATTGACACATTTGTCATATATACGTTGCCCCTTTCAATATATTAAAAGGTATTTTCAAATATATTACATTAGAATCATCAATAATTCAATATATGTTTGTTCTCTAAGGAGAAACTCATCTAATTTTACTCAGTGATGTAACTCTTTTATTTTGACACGGTAAAACTTTTATTTGCTTTGGAAAAACAAATCATAGAAAGACTATGTTTTCTTAACTAAGACACTAACTTCGCAACTTTATATTTTATATTGGAAATTTCCAATTAGTGGTTTTTCGGCACTGGCCAAACATAAACTATGATGGCTGTAAATGTCCATTTATCTTATCCTGGCAGCGCTGCGCTCTGACCACTAGGGTGCGTGTAATGATCCCACAGGGAGGGTGGGGCGACCCTGAGGCCTCAGACTCGGCCGCAGAAACACAAACATCCTCGACCCAGAATGTCTCTCCACTGTTTATGATTTCGTCCTCTGCTCCTCAAACCACAGGCCTGTGACGGCTCTGTGTGAGCCACGCGCTCACGCTGTGACCTGGGCGACAGTCCGACACCGGTGAAGCTGCTCGTCACTGTTTGTTCTGATGTTTCTCATTAAGAACTTTAACGAAACCACATGTCTGCGTTACGTTTGCTCTCATCTGCAGGGTGTTTACATGTTTCAGTGCTGAGGCCAAGAGTGAGTTTCAGGTTCAAGAACCTAGATAGATGGACCTGATCAAATCCCTGGAGGGAAATGAGTTAGAATTAAAGGTCCATTCTGTAAGATTTTAGAGCAGTGATTCCCTTTTTACATGGGCAAAAATGGAAGTTAAAGGTGCAGTGTGTAAGATTTTGGTCATTTTTGTCACTTTTAAAAATATTACAAAATAATCACATACTGACATTTTCTCCTTCTTCTCGTGCATGATGAGAAGGGTGAGGGTGAAATGATGGCTACAACATGCAACTTCACCTCTAGATGTCACCAAATCTTACACACTGCACCTTTGGAAATAATGATATAAATACTATTCTAATCTCTCTTTTTCTTTATATCTGAGTGAGTTTAAGGGTTTCTCAGCTGCAAAATTCAACTTCACCACTACACGGCACTACATCCTACACACTGTAGTTTTTTATGTGTGTGTGTGTGTGTGTGTGTGTTGCGTACTCACTGATTTCACACTGAGCCCCACTGAAGCCTGCAGGACACTGGCAGATGTAATCTGAGGTGTAGACGGCCTCTTTACAGGTTCCTCCATTGTAACAGTGCGACTGGAAGCAATCTGGAGAAGAAGGACAGGGATCATGTTAGTGACGGCTCGTGGGCCCCAGGTGGCCCGCGGGCCATAGTTTGGCTTCTGGACCCACCATCACCCCTCAATGACGAGACGCGACCCAAATCAATATATTTTTTTTAATCCATATTTCATGTAGCCGGTGTTGAACTTGATCAATTAGCATATGTAAGCAAACTATGGCCATTTTCTGCTCTCTGTGAAATTGCATGACAGGGCTTCATCGCCACCCACTGTCAAGGGGTGTGAATGGACGACACCCTGACGCATTAAAAATCCCCTTCAAAATAAAAGCATAGCAGCAACTCCCGTCAAAGGCCCGCGACCCACCGAAAATTCAGCCCGCCACCCACTTTTGGGTCCCGGCCCACCAGTTGAGAATCACTGCTTTAGCCCTCTAACAAGTTGACTTTGAAATCAGAATCTGATTGGTCGATGACTCTGCAGAGAGAATTGAACATGTTGTCCTCGGGGGTCACATGTCAGGAAGTTGTATGTATCTACGTGTCTTATCTTGACTCGTGTGGGTCTCATGTGAAGGTGAGGGTTGCTCTCTGGAGCCGAGGTGGACTTGAGGCATCATTCTTCCAGTTGGTGGTGATTATTTCAACGTTTCCCACCGCGGCCCACTCTCCCCACTCTCCCCACTCTCCCCACTCTCTCCACTCGTCACATGAGCTCACAGACCCATAATGTGGTTGCACGTTGTCTGTGGGAGAGCTCGTCTCAATGTGCTTCACAGAATTCGTCAATGAGCGTGAACGTTGCGCACGAGGGCCGGTCTGGCAGCAGCCTTCGAGACTAAACTGCGCCCCCTCAGAAGAAAGCCGCTGGATCTTCACTTGGGTTGCGCTGAAACAACAGAGGCCTGGACACATGAGCGAAGGCGAGACGGAGGAAAATAATCATGTGGGGGTTTTAGAGGTGGAGAGGAAGTAATGATGGAAGACGGAGGCCGGCGAGTGCAGGCGAGCGCATCCACTGACACGGTGACGCACATACAAGATCATATTCTGGTCAGTGCAAACGAGACAAGAGGTCAGGCAGTCCACGTGTGTGTGTGTGTGTGTGTGTGTGTGTGTGTGTGTGCGCATTCATATCACACTCACTGGTGACGGGCACAACATGACAACGCTCTCGTCCTCTCAACGCACAGCGGCAATACTCCACACGCTGTCCCCTCCATCGCAGCCAAGTGTCGCCATAACTACGCACCGCTGCGGTCGCACTATCCACACAATGCACTGAGAACACACACACACACACACACACACACAGTAAGTAAGTAAGTAAACAGCCAATCAAAGACAAAGACATATCTGATTCATTGTCACATTTAGAGTGAGTCACAAACAGGAAGCTGCATAGACAGAGAGGAGCACAAACACATGAATGACCACAGAGGATTAAAGGTGCATTGTGTAACATTTACAGACTTCTAGTATTGGAGTTGGATGTTGGATGTTGTCATACTTGCAGAACATCTGGGAAATTCTCTTATATTCCGTTTCTACTGGTTTAAGTGGAAATAACTTGAACCTGAATCTTACACACTGCACCTTTAAAGGAAGACAAAGCATGGTGAGGATGGTGATGGCGTGAACAGAGAAGAAGACGAAAAAATAAAGAGTGATTTATGGGGCTCACGGGATGTGTCAAAGGAGGATGAAGACTTCTGGACATGAATAATCAAAAGCGTCCGTCTGGATTTGGGCCTGTCACTCTCACCTCTGTAAAATCGAGTTCCTCTCTTAGAGCGGAGCCGCGCCCCCTGCAACACACACACACACACACACACACACACACACACACACACACACACACACACACACACACACACAGCTCAGCCACATGGCAAGTGATGGTTTCCATCCCAGGCAGCCAGTGATTCTCTTTCAGGACACTGGGAAAATAAACTCCCAGAGGAAACTTCATGCAGACTGCACGGGTCATACTTCCTAATCAGCACTCAGCCCTCTACTAGTTTCAGCCTAAATGTGACTGTTGGCGCACAGAGGTCATCAGAGGTCATCAGAGGTCAACGACCAACATTTGAAAATTGGCTGCTGGATTGCATTGAGTTTATAATCTGAATTATTGAAGAGACAAAGAAATGGATTTCAAGTGTCTTTGGAATCTGATGATTTCTGTGCATTGGAGTCTGTGCATGTAAAGGTGCAGTGTGTGGGGTTTAGAGACATCTAGTGGGGGAGGTGGCATGTTGCAGAAAACCTAAGGTAGACTTAAGTAATCATTACATCATCCAAATGTCATTGTAATTATTTGATGTCATAATATATATATAAATATATATATATATATATATATATATATGTACTCTCCCAACAGTAAACATTTCATCTAAATCTCACACACTGAACCTTTATGTCTCCAAATTGTCAGTTGTCACTCTCACTTACATTACAACAAAACAGTGTTGGAAAAAAAGGAAATCTGATATCTGCACTTTGATGAGTTTGCAAATGAACCATTCCATATGGAATCTATAGGCTGAAAATGCATGTAGTACTTACATTGTCCGCTAGGCAGCAGCAGAGACAAGAGAGGAGAATGAGTAGCTCAAAGGATCTGGTCATTGCTCCTTTAGTGGTCTTCAACACCAGTGGCTGTAATTTTCTGAAAGACAAGAAAAGTACAAAATATGTTGAATATAAATTATTTTATTATTATTATAACTTGTTTTATGAAAATCTGCGTGTATATATATGTATGTATATATATATGTGTGTGTGTGTGTGTATATAATGTATTTATTTATTTAATTTTTTTTTTTGAGGGAGGAAAGCGGAGGCCTCTCTTCACTGCTCAGTTTCCTTCCTCCTGTTCTGCCTTTGAACATCTGATGTGGAGCGAGCAGGAGGAGAGGGTGGACACGCTGAGGTGCTCGTGGGGAAAGTGAAGGTCATTTTCTAGTTTGTTTGTTTTTTTGAAGTTGCCTGCCACTGCTGGACGATCTCTAATGGGAGGGTGAGGGAGTTCATGTTTGTTTCTCCCAACAGCCCCTGCATCTCATTCCCTTTCATGTACAGTACAAAACCCCATTATCATTATTCATCCATCTCTTCCTCACTGGGGGATAAACAGGAAGTGAGACAGTGACCACCACATGAAATAACACAGTGCAGCTGCAGCAGTATCCCGCAGACGGACGGATAGACAGACAGATGGGCCGACAGACAGACAGACAGACAGACGGACAGAGAGACAGACAGATGGATAGACAGACAGACAGACCGACGGACAGAGAGACAGACAGATGGATAGACAGACAGACAGACCGACAGA
>JAFBJT010110679.1:14654-25100 GCA_016785325.1 Chascanopsetta lugubris | reverse complement strand
ATGTATCTGTCTCTCCATAAGTATAGCAATTCCTTTGAGGGTGTGTGTGAAGTGTGATTGTTGGATTTAGTCACAGAAGAAACTGTTCCCACTGAACCTTTAAGTGAAAAACAAAGCCAGTTTGTGTCTGTAAAGTACCAGGGATTAAAAAGAACAGTTGGCATCACACTTGTAGAGCCAATTAAGAAAGGTGATAAGACGGATCTTAGTTTGCCTAATTGAATTGATTCCCTAACAATGGCAATTACCTTGGAAATAAATGGTGCCATGGGTAATAATCTTTTAACGTGAGATAGAGAAAATAGTTGAGGGGCTTTAAATCGTGTGTGTGTGTGTGTGTGTGTGTGTGTGTGTGTGTGTGTGTGTGTGTGTGTGTGTGTGTGTGTGTGTGTGTGTGTGTGTGTGTGTGTGTGTGTGTGTGTGTGTGTGTGTGTGTGTGTGTGTGTGTGTGTGTGTGTGTGTGTGTGTGTGTGTGTGTGTGTGAGAGTGTGTGAGAGAGAAAAAAAATCATCTGTGTGTTTCCCTTCAGGGGTTCCTCCTGTTCTAACAGGTGTCGTGGTAGGGTTCCTCTGGGTTCTTCACCTGCCATAATGAGATATTACTACCTGACAGCTCCCAGCTGGAGGAGCATTGACACGGAATCCACCGTTTAGCACAATTAAATTATCACCCTCCATTGTGATTGTGCCATGCTGTGCAGCCGCCAGGTTCCTGGATACATAATCAACTCGTAATACGGGCCGTATACCGCACATGCTTCGACTCTCTTTACACACACTTGCGCGAAGACGGCAGGTGCGCGCGCGCACACACACACACACACGTACACACACACACACAGAGCGTGTATTTGTCTGTTGTACCATTCCTGCAGATTTCAAAACAGGCTGCCGGAGCCACTCTTTTCTTCACACCAGTCTGTTTAGACACACGTTCGAATCAGTCAAACCCAGTCAGACTAAAGAATCAAGTATAATGACATTCAAATGTAGCAAACGCTGGAGAAAACACAGATCCTCCGACAAGGTAGAAGCGAGTGAAAGGCGATCGCGGAGTCGACTAAATTAATTTGTTGAAATTGTTCCTCCATTATTGTTGACCTTCCCCTGCAAAAAGTCAACTCAATTACGCCGCCACTTCATTTTCACTTCACACTCCCTCCCGGTGCCGTCTCTATTAGACGGCGCCGCAGCCCCAACAGCTCAAATCCACACTCAAACGGTGGCCGCCCGCAGCAAATTAAGCAAGCCACCTGAAGTGCGCACTTTACATATTGAGCAGAGCATTGATAATTACTTTGCAGGGTAAATTATTTGCAATAATATGCCGCCAGAGGAAGTGTCTTGTATCTCACTTTAAACACTTGTGCAGCTGCCATGACAGCCTGGCTGGTGTCCTTGCCCCCCATGCACGGCAAAGGCAGATGCAGGTGTGAGAGTGCTTAAGTGTCCCTGTCTGTCTACTCAGGAAGGGTCGATGAGCACTCACACTCTGAATCCCTCATCTCCCCCTCCCCCTCTCCCTCTCCCTCTCCCTCTCCCTCTCCTTCTCCTTCTCCCTGCCCCCCACCCCTCCACCCCTCCTCCTTCTTCTTTGGTCCCCTCTGCCATTGGCCCTTTTCCTGATCCCAGGACACAAGCTGCAGAGCTGCATGGCAGAGCAGCCTCCAAATTCCCCAGGACACACACAAGCTCACTCATGTGTGTGCTTTCACAAATGAAAGATTTCTACCCACTGGACCAGGGGTGTCAAACACGCGGCCCCCGGGCCAGAACCGGCCCGCCAGAGGGTCCGATCCGGCCCGTAAGAAGAAGTGTAAAAAATGACATAGAATAACAGAGGATTTCTACATTTCCAGATACCGTGTCTACATGTTTTATGCCTTTGAAGATACACTGTAATCTGTAAATTGTAATGCACATGTGAAAATGATAATCTACTGCAGGCGAACCGAGGGTCGACTTCAGTTGTCATTACGACTCAAGAGATGTTTAGTACGTCCACTTTTACTACTGTAAAAACATGGCGGCCCCCAAAGAGAGGACCCTCTCCTCATGTAAATCTACTTTGATATAGAATATTACACACTGCACCTGTAAAATGGCAAATTAATTTCCTTAAGGCATTTCAATACTTTGTTCAAACAGTATTTAAAAAAAAAAAAAAAGATAGTTCGTTAAATGTGAACATTTTCAGAATCCACCTTTCTGCACCTAGAGTTGTTCTCAGTTAGGCCCCGCCCACTTGAGATCACATCGCACTGTACTGTATGTGGCCCCTGAACTAAACTGACTTTGACACCCCTGCACTAGGCGAGGGCCGTTCTGGGTGTTGTGAGTCAGACACACACCAGAAGACACGAACAGTAGTGGGTCAACAACCCCAGTGGTTTCCTGCATGAGCTAACTGTTGAAGGAAAAATAGCTTTGACAACAAGAGCTACTTGTTGTTCTACACGTCTTTTTTTTTTTCTTCTTCTTTGACTTTTCCTTCTCTCGCTGCCCGCTGGGGGACGGACTTCCTAAAGAGTCCTCTGTTGTTGCTGCTGCTGCTGCTGCTGCTGCTGCAAACCTCAAAGCCAGTCAAACCCTCGACCAACACAACCCTATTTGCTGAGCAACAGTGGAGCTTTGTGGCTCGCTTCATAGTTGACAGTAAGTTATGAGCCCTTTGTGAGCCGGAGAAGGAAAACAGAGATCGGAATTTGGCAGGAACATAATAATACAGAATTCTCCTGTTCACGCAACCTGAAATTTTCACGGAAACAATCGAGCATTGTCGAAGGGGAAGAAAAGCCACGGTGACAGATGAAATATAGAGTGGGGGGCCCCTCTTTTTTTCTTCTTGTGTAAAACGGTAAACAAAGCACCATTCAGGCCCCAGGTCCATTCTGTCATTTATAAAGATAACTTCTTCTGAGAATTTGCAAATGGCTGCACTTGGACAAATCAAGTGTAACATCTCACGCGGTTGCCAGGAAAAGTGAGCTGAGGAGCTAGCGTCGGGGTGCCAAGCAGAAGCGGAGGGACGCATCCCAAGTTACCAAAGAGATGCACAATGCGTCTGTAGGGAGCGCGGACGGCTGAAAAGAGAGGGGGAATTTAAAAAGGAGAAAGCCAGGCCTGTGTGTGTGTGTGTGTGTGTGTGTGTGTGAGTGAGTCGAAAAAGAAAAAAAAAAATTAAAAAGCACCACAATGTCTAAATACTCGAGGGAAATAGCATTTGAAGGAGCGATTTTCGCAGAGAGCAGGAAAAGCTTGGGTAATGGTCTGAATGGTTTATGTGGGAGGGGGAGGGAGGGGGTGGGGGTGGGGGTGTGGGGGTGTTGGTGGTGGTGGGGTATTGTACTGTATGGCAGGGGGAACTGTGGGCCTCAGTCTGTGGTCCTGCCACCATGAGGTCAACATTGGCAAGTTTGGTGCCCGGCGCAGCTGAAGTTTGCTACAATTTGGAGTTTTGACATCTGGAATGTTGACACTCGTTTGCAACTTTTCTTTTAAAGGTGCAGTGTGTAAGATTTCGTTTTTGTCACCTCTAAAAAATAATGACATGACATTTTCATGAATTTGTAATCACCTAAATGTATCATTTCCCCCCTTACCTTTAAATGAGCCCATTAATGTCTATTTCCATGAGGAGCGGGTCCTCTCTATGGGGACCGCCATGTTTTATTTATTTTATTTATTTTTTTTACAGTAGCCCAGAGTGGATGTACTTAACGTCTTGTTAGTGTTAATGACCACAGAAGTCTACCATAGGCTCACCTGCATGCTCAGCAGGGTGAGGGTGACGGGATGAATGCAACACGCAACTTCACCTTGAGATGTCACCAAATCGTACACACTGCACCTTTAATCGTAACATGCAACGAAATGTAAAGTGTGCACAGGAGAGGAAAACGCAGTTCACTCTCCTCAGGGGGAGAAATAAAGGAATTACCTTCCACACTGTTGTAATTAAGCTGCTCTATTCTTATTCCACAGGGTAGAAGGACAACAGCTCATTAGCTACAGTTAGACCCACCTCTAATTCATTAGTGTTTCCCACTCGTTTCCTCTATTCTCTTTCTCCTTCTGAATAAATTAATGGTATTCACCGAGCACTCTCACACAAGGCACAAATGTGTCTCCCCATGTGACAACTGGACTCCTTTGCCCTCTTTGTCTTTGGGCCCTTGTGTGTGTGTGTGTGTGTGTGTGTTTTTTTAAAGGACTGAGGAGGAGGAGGAGGAGGAGGAGGAGAAGAAGAAGGGCCAGGATAGAATGGGGAGGGTAGAGAACAGCCACGTTTCATGTGACACGTCAATTGGAAAATCAAAACAGGGGTAGTTCATTTGCTCCACCCAGATGAGGCCATCTAGCCGAGCCATGATGAATAGGGGTCAGGCGAGCCACACCTCAAAGATTTATGATTAAGGCTTATTATGTGGGGAAACTGACATTGATTGCTGATTTAAAGCAGTGAAACCAATTAATTTGCCAGTGCTGAATAGAAAGCATGGTCAACAGTGTGTGTCATTCTGACAGGTTAGACGGGGGGAAAGGAAGCCCCGAGCTCAGGCGCAGGACTAAATGAATGGCTGGCACCCGGCTCTGTTTGGTTAAAAAAGTTGGTGTGAGTGATTGACAGCCGATACAAAAAAGAGAGAGAGAGAGAGAGAGAGAGAGAGAGAGAGAGAGAGAGAGAGGCAGAGGAGAAAATGAGATCTGAGGAGCGAGACCCAAAGCCCCGGCCACTGATCTGAGTAATTGCCCCAAAATTTGATTCACAGAAGACATGTACAAGCTGCTGTTTTAGCGATGGTGAGATGGTTTTCATTCATGGGCTCGGCGCCGGGAGAAGCCGAGTAAATGAATGTGCAACACGGCGCTAATAAAACCGGAGAGCTGACAGACATGGTCGAACAGGGAAACGTGCTGTTTCTTCGCTTCGGGGGGGAGCGGCCACTGTAGTGGATTAGATGCTGACTGAAACACAAAGTGCTTCAGCTGTCCGTCGGCGACCACGTGTCGGAAACACTCCGCACTCTGCTCCGGCTCCTCGCTGCGTTTGTCCGGAGCAGACCTGAGCATTTCACCGCCCCGCGACTACGAGCTGTGCCGTTTTATACACCAGGCCAGAAAAGATTGGATTGGGATCCCCCAAACTATGCTCTTATTTTGAAATGCTTCTTTTTCCTGTGTGTGTGTGTGTGTGTGAGATTATGTACACGGCCGCAGCAGCATCGTGGCGCAGGCAGAGCGGGCAGAGACTTTTATTTTGTTCGCGCAGCTTCCTTAAAATAAAAGTCCCACTTTAGAAGACCACCCCCTAAAATGGATCGGTATTTTCTGCAAAACTAAACTGCAGAATGTAAGATCGTGTTCCTGACGCCCATTGGATTGTTGCTGCTCGTAAACTTTCTTGCGTGTTCAAAAACCATGGCCCACCCTTGGTCCAGAGCAACGTAGGTAGAAGCCACAAGTTGCACTCTGATCTGCTCACCCCGTTCTATTTGTGCTTTCTCTCCGCTTCTCTTTTGCTCGCCAGCCCCGAAGACACATGCACCATGACAGTGCTTCAAAATGAAATCATTAACTAAATTGCTTTCTTAAAAAGCCACAAGTGTGCTGCAGGATTTGTGTGTCTGTGTGCGCATGTGTTTGGCTGCGGGCCACAGGCCTCTGGTTCCCAGGCCGCCTCTGCCCCGGCTCTGTTGTGGTTCCCTGCCACCGCACTCATTATACTCAGCCTCAGCACAGCACAGCACAGCACGGTGCAGGGCTGCGGCTCGCCTCCTCCTCGCCTCCTCCTCGCCTCCTCCTCGCCTCCTCCTCGCCTCCTCCTCCTCGCCCCGCACTCTCTCACTGGGGCTGGTCGGAAATAATCTGGTAATCTCAAACTACTCCTCCATTTCAGCCGGGGGCCCCCGTTCACACAAAGGGAACCTTTGTCCCAGAACATTTATGGTCACCCTCTGGATCTCAATCAGAGAATCAATCAAAAACTCTTTAAACAAATAGGGTTTTATATTCTATGATATAAATGTGAGGGGGGCTTTCTGCAGACCTGACCCACAGTTTTACACATATGGTATCGAGCAGCAGTTCCTGCTGTGATATTTTTAGGGTTCTCACTCGCGCACTCGGGGGAATGTATATTCAAAAGTCTAAGAACATATATTTTAAATGCAATAAGATCATTTAGGACATTTGCACAAAAGCCCATTTTTGAAAAGGCAGCTTTTCTTATCTTGATGACCACTCAACTTGCTGTTCACTGGTTTTTCTTGGCATTCACCCAATCACACCAGCGCTTCTACAGCTTTTAAAGCTCCTCTCAACTAGACAGTGGTTAAAGTCAGGGCTCGGTAGTTTGTCCCCGGACGCTGGCATCTGGCGTCGTTGCGTCTTTATGAATAACAATACAACAAAACAATTGACGTGACAACACCAACTAACAAACAAACAACAACAAAAAAACCCTGACAACTACTTTTAAACTTTATCAATCTGGCCAAGATAGATTTCTGTAAACAAAGCAAACAGAGAGTCCAGCAAACAGGGAGCGAAGGCCAGACAAATATTTGATAAGACGATAGAGACTGAAGCTGCCTGACAGGGTAGCTGAGGACCCTAACCTACACACACACACACACACACACACACACACACACACACACACACGCACGCACACGCACACACACACACTGCCAACTGTCTATCAGCTTTCCACTGAGCTGAAGGTAGCAGATGTGTCTTTCACAGCCTGTAGTGTGTGTGTGTGTGTGTGTGTGTGTGTGTGCGTTTGTGTGTGTGTGTGTAACCAATCTGCAAACAATAGCTGGAACTCGACAAAGGTCGATGCACTTGCGACACACTCCTCACAGTTAAAGGGCAGCCAGATCCCACTGGCCACTTAGGTGAAGTGTGCCCTTTATTTATTTATTTATTTTTATTCGTACTCCACAAACCACTGAGAATTCACACGTAACCTGTGTGTTTTCGTGTCGGCGTCCAGGGACATTAGTGCGGCAGTATAATGCCATTTGAGCCCCCGCGTTTAAGCCCCTTAACAAAGTTGAAGTCACCTTTTTGACCTCCCGTTAAGCTAACAGTTGGTGTAAACATGTTCAATCCTATTAACCTAATAATACACAAGGAAGCGGGTAAAGTGCCACAGTGCCCGTGTCAAAAGCCCACTCCGAGTCTTAATTACAGCGGACAGCCATGACAGTGGAGAGGGATCCAGAGCTGCTCCTAATACCTGCCACTGTGACCGCGGCATGTGCTGCGACACCGGTAATTACACGTCAGCGCTCAGCACGTCAATGAAGCTTTTGTTTTATTCACATTTACAGCTCATTCAAGGATTTCTTTTTTTTTATTTTAATTTTTTTTTTTTGCTCAGTGGCATTAAACTGATTGAAAGGGATCATTCAAATCACAGGCAGCCCATAAAATGAGTGGAGTATGTGCCTGAATTAAAGGTGCAGTGTGTAAGATTCAGATTTTGTCACTCTCTAAAAATATACCAAAACAATTACATCCTGATGTTTTCATGAATTTAGAATCACCTAAATGTATTTACCACTACCCTTTAATGAGCCCGTTGGTGTATATTTACATGAGAAGCGGGTCCTCTCTACGGGAGCCGCAGATGTTTTTACAGTAGCACAGATGAGCCTACTCAACATCTTTTGAGTTTGAATGACAACTGAAGTCTACCATTGGTTCTCCTGCAGGCTCAGACGGGTGAGGTGATGCACACAACATGCAACCCCACCTCTAGATCCACACTGCACCTTTAAAGTGATGGACAACGTGCTCACTTATTGTTACGTTTAATGTCAAAAGTGACAAAAACTTGGGAAAACAAGCAGAGCATTTGATTCTTAAATGGACGAGCAGGGGGGGAAAAGGCGGGCGGGAGGCAGCAAGGAGTCATCAGCTGCATGGGTGTGGTCAGAAAGGACCTAAAAATACACCATAATACACACGTCTGTCCGTCAACATATGTAAATTAATATGGATGCTGGAGTCATGCGTATAATACATGACAGGACGGCCGCAAGTGTAACAAAATACAGAGTAGGAGAAAAGAGTTGGTCACAGCTCGGAAGTACTCGCAGCCGCAGGGTCAGTGTGTACGTTTACATGCGTCACAGTGTTTTTGTTGGAACGAGGAGAAAAAGAAAATAACCCTCTCTTCACATATTGTCCTGCGTGTGTTGGGGAATCATGTCGAGCGGAGTCTATAAACCGTGCTCTGGTGTCAGCAGGGGCAGCCGTCCAGCATCAGCCGTGCAGGCCCATCGGCTATAAATGGCAGATACTACATCACGGGAGCGCGGGCTAAAAATACAGGGGCCGCTTTCTGCCATTTCCCTGCATTCTCAATTGTGTGTGAAACCGAAGCAGAGAAACCCTGTATGACCGACTCGCTGTGTACTGGTTTTGGAGCTGATGGAAAACATTTTGACAACGAAATGTTGTTTTCAAAAACATATAAACATATGTACTATAAGAGACTTCCCCCCCCCCCCCTCTCTCTCTCTCTCTCTCTCTTTGCTTGCGAGCCAGGTTTGGAGAGAGCTCTCTAAAAGCTATCGAAAACTTTTGAGAATTTCCCACATCCCGCTCCTGCAGTGGGTGTGTGCCTGTAAAGTGCTTCACTCCCCGCTCTTGAAAAGCTCCAAGGGATTGCATCATGGGACGGGGGTGTAAGGCGATGGGAGCAACATACTGTAACAAGGGGGAAATACCTCATGTCGGTTGATTCATAAACACCTTGTGTACTGGTCCGGCTGGACACTCGGGCTATTCTGTGCCGCACGTACACACACACTGTCAGTGGGATTACACTGTGTTTTAATTGAGTCTCCGCCTTTGTGGCGTCTGATCTCCGACTGGTGGGCGTGCGCGTTGGCCCCTCTGTCGTTCTCAGAGAGGGTCTTTATCAGGGCCCCCTTGTTTGATACAGTCGGCGCCGACGCGTTATGAAGCGCGCGCCGAGAGTCAGCGATGATCTGCATATTCAATAACTTCCGTAATTATATGCGCAATTCATCAGATGGGATGTGATTGCAGGGGGAAGTGGAATAGAGAGGAGCGGAGAGGTCTGGTTCCTGGAGGACTGAAGTCTAATCACAAAACTAACATGATAATTGAAATCCAAATTGAAAGGCTTAGCTCTCGTGGAGGAGCGCGTCAGACGTGGAGCGCGGAGGCGCCGGGCGGCGAGAGCGAGCGAGGCGACGCGGGGGAAGAATGGGATTTTAAAGCGCGCGTGTGGCACAGGAGCCTTTAACGGTGGACTCGTGGGAAAACGTCCGCCCCTCGCATCAGTACGATGACAAGCCAGGAGATTCAGCAGCGCAAATATCACAGCACATCTTTTAATGTTTCACTAACTTACAACTTACAACTCATTCAATGTAGAATAGTGACGGCCACTAGGGGGCTCTCAATCTTAGCGATAACAATACACGCTATGTAGTGTTTCAGGTAATAGTGAGATTTTTTGTCTCGTTGGGGGCGGGACTGCTGACGTCGCTTTTTCCGGACTGTAGTTACACTGAGGTCGATAACTAGTGTTTGGAACCTTTAGAGTGAAAATTCATATCTTTGAATGACTAAATAACATTCAGAATATTACAACCTTAAAAATACACTTTAATGAATATTTCAGTGATTGTTTGTGGTACAGATCACCGGTAACAGCTGAATATAGAAGGCTCAGATAATCAGCCAGTTTCTTTAGTCTTCACCATTTCAAATAGAAATCTACATGATTTGACTCATGTAAACATCTTATTCAAGCTATAAAGGAAATGGCGAAAAAAACAACAACTTTGTCAAACTCACACTTACGACAAATAACTACATCGGGGATTCCTCTTTGAAAATGGTTGAATTATGAATTTCTATTGGTTATTTGTGCCTGCAGTCTTGTCTCTATTGTCATTTTTGTGTGCGATTACCAAAGCAACAAGAAAATGAGCTCACATCAGTCCTGTCATTCTTCATCACGCCTCTCTAACAAGTCCGAGGAATTATTTAGGGAAGAATAACCCAAAGGAAAATGTGCATCTTGTTTTCCTCAACACTCTCCACGGCCTTGTCCTGGCTCATGTGCGTCAGAGGGCATTTCAATAATTGCTCAATATTCCACACCATCATCCCTCTCCTCTTGAATACACTGCGCTGTCTTCATATTCCTGTTTTCAAAAGGTGACTGAAATCAGCGCTCGTGTGTAAGAATGACATTTTGCGTGCGACGGAGAGAATTCTCGTTTTAAAGGAATTCCGTTCCTCTCACTTCCGAGAGTTCCTGAACACATCTTGCGGAGTTGTGTACGTACTCAGACAAATGTATCTTTTTTTATCCGATGCAACCAATGAGAGGATGTATCGTGCCGAGGCCGTCCTCCATTTCACCTCAAAGACTGTGACTTTCTTTATTCTC
>JAFBJT010110678.1:203-10558 GCA_016785325.1 Chascanopsetta lugubris | reverse complement strand
AAAAAAAAAAAAAGAAGAGGAAGGGAGTGGGCGGTAGAGAGGGAGATGGAGATGAGGGAGATGTGAAGAGGAGAGAATATAAGGAGTGAACCGAGTGGGAGATGGTGCGATTACACATAAGAGGTGCTGACGCAAACTATAGAAGGCTGAGGCATCGCGGCGCACTGATGTGTGTGGTCATTGTGTTTCCTTGAATCATAAAGCCAACTCCCCGTCCCGGAGATAAGACAAAGGGGGTGGGGATTGCGTAATGACCGTGAGTGGCGTGTCGTCACCAGCAGTAGTGCTTCGGCGCCGCAGTTGCTTATTCCTTCCGTTTGTTTACCGTGTGCCTTCGCTCGACTTTGACCTGCTCACGCTGCACAAACGGCACTCCTGAGCGGTTTTAGGGGGTCCGGTGAGTTCCGATAAAGCACGGCGTCGCGCTGTAACATGTGCTGTCCACGAAGTGTCGTTAAGCTTTTACAATCTCGTAGCCAAGAGACTACCTCTTTTTACCGTCTGCACGAAGCCGTCTGCGTCCCTGCTTCTATTCATTGTCATTCTTTGCCACAGCAGCCTTGTTTGGTAAATAAAGCTGATTTTCAATGGGCCAGCTGACATCCCATGGCTGCCGATGAGGGTACGGGATGTGCAAAGCGCAGAGAGGCCTTATGTAACCACTTTTATTTTCCATTACTAGCTTCATTGCTGTCTGACCTAGATTGCATCAGCCAAGGGAGGCAGAGGCAGAACAAGGGGATGTTAGTGATGGTGCGTGCGCGCGCCTGCGTGTGCGTGTGTGTGTGTGTGTGTGTGTGTGTTCTTCGGTCTAACAGTGGGGGAGGGTGTTGAAGAAGGTGGGAGGATGTTTCAACGGAGAGGCAGCCAAACTGCAGAGCAATTGATTTCTCCTAATCAATGCAGTCCCATTTACGAAATCCTATAAGCTGACAGAGCAGCACTGGGGTCCGCGCCCACTGACGGCTCACATCCTCAAATTCTCCACCCCAAGGACGGTCAGCGCGGCAGCTGCTCGCCAACTCCTCGCGCTCCCTTAGCCTCTCGCTCCTTTCCTTTCCTGTCTCTCTCTCTTTCTCTATCGCTCTCTTTCAATCAGGAGTGGCTGTGGGAGATACTGCAGAGCAGGGGAGGGAGTCGGTTGGAGGAGGTGAACGGGGGAATCTGTCTCGATTATGGCACTCGGCAAAGGCCACCGACGCTGACAGTCTTTTGACACGCAGCCTGCTCTTCTCACCAGCTCTGCGAGCACCTCCCGCACATCCATATCTCTGACAGGGAGCGACGGTGACTAAAGTGCTGACACAGAGCGACACGTCATCTGAAAATAAAGCTGGCTGCACAGTTGGTTTGAACAGTTGGTTTGACAGTTGGCAGAAAACGGAAGGAGGTGGGCCACGACGTGACTGATGTGTTTTCAAAATGGGGTCGTAATGAACGCTCTGTCTAATCCCTCTTCCATTCGTGACAGCGGTTTTATCAGTCATGCGATGTAGTGTTAACGTCACACATTGTATACATTGAACTGAACGGGTGAATCTTGGGAGCAAAGACTGAGCTAAATAGGAGATGTACAGAATATTGTGCAATACAGTTGAAACATTAGTAGCGGCAGTTGATTGGCTGAGTCAAAACCAAGGGATTGGTGATTGGTCGACTCAAAAGGGAAGTTTATTTCAAGCCATATAACCCCCGCAGTTGCAAGCTCCATCTGAGTTACACAGTTAATGCTCGTCTAACACTTGGCATGTAGCATGTTCACACATTACGGCAGCCTAGTCACAAAGGGATCCACGGAAATGTTTTATATTTCTGTTTTATTTGTGATGCAAGATGGTTTTGGGGTGATTTCATCCATCGCTCTGTTGATCTTTTCGCAGTGTGAGCTGCCAAATAGCCTTTTATCTGTGGTTTGATTTCAGGATTGAAAACTAAGCACACCAAGAACAAGTCACTCTGATCTCTTATCAGTAAGTAGAGCAAGTGTATACTGACCATCAGCATCCACCTCGTTGATCATGTCCTGGAGTTCAGCCTCTGTCGGGTTCTGGCCAAGCGATCTCATGACGGTGCCGAGCTCTTTGGTGGTGATGGTACCGTCACCATCCTTGTCGAATAAGGAGAAAGCCTCCTTGAACTCTGCAGGGGTGGGGGAGAGAGTGTGAGGTTAGATTACTGCTGTGGCGCAGAGACACGCTGTAGGTTCTACTGCGACGCTGCCGTCGGATCCAAAAGGTTAAACGATTGTTGTGAGAAATGGGACTACAGAAGTCGAGTTCACTTAGTTCTCTGGCTGTCTGCACTATTGCCCGTATGTGTGTGAAACTGTGAAAAGTGCTGAGGGCTGAAACCTCACACAGATCTTATCTCACGCTGTGAAAAAAGAGAGCTAAACAGACGATTTAAAGTTTTTGCGGTAAGAACTTCTCAGTGCTTGTTTTTCTATTCCTTTATGCAAGTAGTTCACTGAAACTAGAAGGCCACAGATACCCATTGAGGGAGGTGCTGGCAATAGTGAGTATTAGCACGAGCTAATTAACCACAGAGGGGGTTTGGCTGAGAAGAAACTGTGCAATCTCCAATTTTAGTAAAGAGCCAACATCATTTATTCATCAGAAATATCAAGGTGATGAAGTTAGAGAAACTACTTGTACTGCTGGCCTGGCAAGATGTCTATTCACTGGAGCTTCGTGGCTTTCGACCCTGACTCACAACTTGCTGCAAATACTTGTTCTTCTTACTTCCTGTTTAATTTGAAAAGCTAATGACCTACCAAGGGATGGAGGGAGACAGATTCTTATATTCGTAGAGGCAACTAGAAAGAAAAATAAGACGTTTTGACTGCAGGGGGGAGTAGAGAAGAGGAAGGTTTCTTGTTCCTACCTGCGATCTGTTCCTCTGTTAGTTGGTCAGCCTGTGGGTTGGGGCAGAGAGAGCAAGAGAAAGAGAGAGAGAGAGAGAGAATAACAAACAAGTTAGTCAATGGGGCAATTATTCCAAACCTCAGTCTTTCATCAGTACATTCCCCACCCACCCCACCCACCAAGCACCACGGAGCACAACACTGTCCGCAGTGTTCAGGGATCTGCTGGTCACTGAGCTGAGTCATCTCCAGAGGCCACAACTAAAATCCACTTTTGGAATAGCCAAGATTTACCAGATAAACTGATCGTTACCCTTAACAGATTTCCTTAAAATCATAGATTCTTGGCACCCGATACAATATTATGTCCTTCAGGGTCAATTGGGATTCATGCTTGACCCCAGTCAGACTCTAATTGCCATAGAATATAGTGAAGAAGAGAACAGTCAAATATTTTGTTCCTTGGTAACTGATACTAATCTGAACATTTTCATAGGGTTGTCTGTTGTGTTTGACTGTAACGCTAACATACAGGAAGCTCTACCGAGAGATACTTCATGTTTGACTTCAGCCTGATGTGTGCCTCCATGGGATAGTAAGAAGGGGGGTGGTTGTCATGGTGGTCCAACACAAAAGGGACTGCTGGGAAACAAAGATGTGTGATGAAATGGATGAGGTGCTGTCTCCAGACCCAAAGACAATATTTAGGCGGGGTTGATTCAGGACATATCGGCATGGCAGTGTTTTCCACAGCTTCTCCAACAGGAAAAAAGAGGCCTGCTGAGTGGGCACCGTTTGGTTGCCCTCTCAGTCTGTTCCCTTAGCAAACTGTGGTTCCTTTATGGTTGATAGTGACTCACACACGCTGTAAATGCCTTGGAAGCGAGTATTCATGGCTGAGGATTCTACATATACATATCCAGGTTTATTTGTAAGAACAGCCACTGATTTCAAACACCCTCGAGTAAAAGTGTGAATACAGAGCTCGTGGTGCAAATTACACCCACTCTTACCCTCCCCTCATCAATGCCTCTGAAAAAAGGGGAGTTTGTTATTTTATTATTAGTAGTAACAACCCACTGACATCATTGTGCCTGGATACAAGGAAGGAACACACAGAGACTCATGAGTGATCACAGATGTGCACGCACACACTTACGTGCATGGCTGCTCTTGTCAGGATTAGCATTAATTTCATGGAGACTGACTCACCATAGCCTTTCCTTCCTACTTCAATCACTGACCCCGAGACTCTACTATTTCGGATCATAAAGCTTGTGCTAAATCTAACAAGCTGCCATCAATGTTTCCGTTTTCAGATCGTTCTCAGAGGTAGCCTTTGACACAAACAAACGTTAATAGGACTCTTCCTCCACACCAATACTTTCCATTCCAATGTTTCATGAGAATTAGTAAGAGCAGGCAGCTCTCCCTCAAGCAAATTCCAGCAGCCCATCAGAATGTTTACATGCTTGTGCATGGAATGTGGCTTTGGATACAAGCGAGCACACAGACCAATCACAATTGTCCCTTTTTACAGCTGGAACTTGACCATGTGATGGTAAAAACACAGGTGCAAGTAATGAAATTCATTACTGGGACTTAATGCTATCAGGACCACCTGTGTTTTTCCTGCCATGACCTTTTAAAAATGGCTGTCATGAAACCAGCCTGTCCCATGACTGTGCAAACCTAAGCCTTGTAAAGTCTTTGTTTTGAGATAAGGTTATTTTATTTCGGAGTCCAAGCCAGCAAATTGAATCTGATGCATAATGAATAGATCTGGTTAGAATGGATGAGATTTAGCAGACCACCGCATGACACACCAGGAGTTGGCCTTTAACGGTTAAAAGCAAAACAAAAAGAAAAAAAAAACAAATGGGCTCTGCCCCTAGTCTGAGCAGCAGTACCCGGAGGATTGGATCGATCCGGTCAGCAAGGGGTTCATGGATAACCTCAGCAGCGCTCATACGATTAGTTGACATGATTCAATAACCTGCTCGCCACACAACAGTGCTCGTCTGTCTTCTCCCTCTCCGCGCCCTCTTCCTGTCTCCATTTCCATCTGGGCCAAAAGGGAAATGTCAAGAGACAACTCCGGTTTGCTAGCGTGCCACCCAGCTCCACCGACGTTTTCAGCCTCGTCATTTTTATTTTCTGCCAGAATCAACCACACCGTTAGTCCCATCTCCTACTTGTTTGTCCTTGTGTTAGTTTCTCACTCTCCCTCCGTCGGTAGTGACGAAGCACCCTTCCGTCTTTCCTGACTCACCATCTCTGTTGTGCTGTGTCGCTCCTGTTATATGGTCGCTGTCGCTTTATGTCCCCTGCTGTCTCTCTAAGTGGACTGGGTGTGGGGTTTGGTGACTCAGTGCTATGGATCCTCCCCTGGCGCAGGCCCAAGCTACTGGGGCCCTTACAGAGCCACTGCACTGCCCACTACCAGCCCATCCCTTCCTTTTCTCCATTTTGTTCTCTTTTCCCCCCCTCTGGCACTTGGGCCCAGGCCAATCCCAACCCCCCCCCCCCACAACCACCATTCCCCTCTGCGTATATGTGTTTCTTTACGTGACACACAGCCGAGAGGAAACTCCCTGTTAATCACTATCTAAGGTGTCTTATGGAGATGACCATTGACTGCCAGACTCCTACTCTTAATAACAGCTTGAGGAGGAGAATATGAGTGTGTGTGTGTGTGTGTGTGTGTGTGTGTGTGTGTTTCTAGCGATGGGTGGTGCTCTGTTGGCAACTGTCCGCTGGCACAAGTCAGTCAACCACTTCTACTGTTGCCCAGGCAGCCAGCCTCAGCAATGCAATCCAAACTAAGCAATGAGAGGCAGAGGGCAGTTCACCGGGCCTGTGAGGAGTATCTTTTACTCTCACTTGATGACCTATTGCCCCAGCATCCTTCCGTGTTCTCTCTGTATCACTTGACAGAGGGATGCGGAGTAGTGTCAGAGAATACGGGTCACATTGTTCTTAATTAGCAGCCCTTTATCGAGACTTTCCAGATTTTGGGAGTTGCCACCTTGTCACTGTGTGGTGGCCCGAGCGTTGCTGAAGTCGCTTCTCTATCAATTAGAAGGTGCAAAAACCAGCTGCCGCAGATGGACGTGACACAAACACACACACACACACACTCTCATACACACTTCCATTCATCATGACACAAGGCACAAACACAAAGAGTCAGTGTGACACACACTCCCTCTCTATAGAGGCACTGAGCTCCACAGAGCGCTGAGCGTCTCTTCTCTTTCAGGCTGGACAAAAGACAGTGAGGCCTCTGGGCCCGAACTGTGTCTGAAGGGGTAGGGGGGTTGAGGGTGGGGTGGGGGGGTTAAGGATGGGGTGTAAACAACGCCAGCCTCCCTACACTCTGCAGACAAGGCTGGTCCACCATATGGCCTGGTGGTGGTAGGTGGCTGGGCACTCCCCCGCACAACAGACAGTCCTGCATCACTCCAGAGACACAAGGGACATGGAACATGGCTAGGTGTTTGCCGCCAAGCATATAAATTATTCACTGCAGCGGATAAGATGTCCGTTAAGTTACTAAACATGCATCAGCAAACAAGAGCGTAACAGGAATATGATAGGGCTTTAGCATGGTCCAACTACTTATTTGATACTTCCACCTCAATGGGGGGAGGTGGTTTCCACTTCAATGGGCGTATTGATGCAGTCAAGGTGCTTACGCCTGCGGATTAAACTTTTCAGAGATGCCGATATGCAGGCTAACTCCACCACAATTCCACTTTGCACTCTAATTACTGTGTCACGTTGCAACGTGAAACTGCATCGCGTCCAGATAGCGTATGCGAGATATTTGATCACAGCTGAAAAGAGGTTGGGTTGGTGGGTGAGGGCGGGGGTGGGGTGGGGTGGGGTGTAGTAGCCTGTAGTATCTCAACTCTCTGGGGCATTAATGATGAAGGCTGAGAATCAATGGATTGGCCTGAAAAGGCCTCCCCCCCCCCCGGCCCCCCCCCCCCCCCCCCCCCCCCACACACACACACACACACTGTTGTTTGGTGACTTCTCCTTAGGTGACGTCGCCAGTGGAGGTGCTCTGTTTCATTTGCCAGCGACAGATGTGACTCCAAACCATCTGGTTTTTCGGAACACAAAGATACTCGATCTGGACATAGATAGGCTTGGCAACGCTGTGATGGCTACATTTGACATTGCGTGGACTGGTTTGAGAATTGTCAATGCTGTTGATGGTTGGCCAGTGACAGGAGCAATTGTCTCTGAGGGCACAAGTCAGCACCACCTTTGCATAACATCTACTAACATTTGCAAAGAGGCAACCAAATCAGTCGACATGACACAGAGGGATAACGCAACCTGAGATAAACTCTGGAGGGCTGCAGTAAAAAAAAAAAAAAAAAAAGGCGGAACTGCGTCTTTCAGCAAGACCTTACGAACCAGTGGGGCTGCTCAAGTCTGGCTATAACTTCGTCGTTAAGATAATATATGGCCCATTTCCGTTGCGGAACAGTGACGGGGCACGGGTGCATACACCCCCCCCCCCCCCCCCCGGGGGGCGACCCCCCCCCCCCCCCCCCCCCCCCAACATCGTGGCAGGGCTCTGCTTCATCCGCAAAGATGGTGCAACCTGTCAGGAAGAGCGAAGGGAAACAAGGACAAACGTGCTGCCGAGATGAGAGGACACGGGTCGCTCTCGAACGTGTGTAGACACAGTCTTGGTGGTGGTGGTGGTGGTGGTGGGGGGGGGGGGGGGTGTCAGCGTGTGGCGCTGCCGTAAGGGGGGGGGGCCGGGTGCCCACCCCCCCCCCCCCCCCCCCCACCCCCCCTAACATCGTGGCAGGGCTCTGCTTCATCCGCAAAGATGGTGCAACCTGTCAGGAAGAGCGAAGGGAAACAAGGACAAACGCGGCGGGCTGACGGGTCCTCCTCAGCCGCGTGCTGCCGAGATGAGAGGACACGGGTCGCTCTCGAACGTGTGTAGACACAGTCTTGGTAGTGGTGGTGGTGGTGGTGGTGGGGGGGGGGGGGGGTGGGGGGGGGGGGGGGGGGGGGGGGGGGGGGGGGGGGTGTCAGCGTGTGGCGCTGCCGTGTAATAGCACCGTTACACGGGCTCCGCCGGATCCACTCGACAGCGAACCCGGTAATAACGCACCGAAAACCCCGCTCGTCGTCTTTACGGGACTGAATCCGGTTCCCGAGGAATACGTCGGTGCCGCGCCGTTGCTGGCGAGGCGGCTACATGAGGCGGTGTAGCCCAATATTGCCGAAATGAATTGCGCAGTTATGAGGAGATGCGTTCCAGTAGCGAAGGTGACCACCATTTTCGGGCAGAAAGCAGACTTTGAACGCACGCACGCCACGATACGACTAGGTGATACGGGACACACACACACACACACACACACACAACACGCGCGCGCTACAGCCGTAGAACAGTGATACCGGGCTGCGGGCGTTTTCCGTCCACACATACAGCGGAACCAGTTGTTAATAAAGCGACCAAAACTCTACATAAAGCCGGGTTAACCGTTGTGAGTAAGCGATCTAAAGGCGTCTCCCGCAATGCGCAGAATGAATGACTATACGTACCATGTCGGATGGGTTGTGTGCTTGTTGGTCTGTGGAGGCAGACGAGGAGTGCGCTCGTTCCTTAGATGGAGTTCCACTGGCGGGTTAACCGTGTGTATATTGGCCGCGGACAGAGATGGAGGGAGGAGGAGGAGGAGGAGGAGGTGGCAGTGGCAGTGGTGGGGGTTGCCTGTGTATCCCTCCGCCACACTAGCACTAGATCACCCACTTCCTTATTTCAATTCAGGGCTGCAGCAGCAGCAGCAGCAGCAAGCAGAGGAGCACAGGCCTCCTCCTCTTCCTCCTCCTCCTCCCCCTCCTCCTCCTCTTCCTCCTCTTCCTCCTCTTCCTCCAGCAGGAGACATGCCAATCACTGGGGCTCAAACGCCCTGCAGAGAGCATCCAAACACTCACATAACACTGCAGGACGGTGGGAATGCAGCGGGCGACCCCGCTCCTTGTTGTTGTGGTGCGGTGCCTCGTTGTAAGGGCAGTGTTTTCTTTGAGCGTTGTTGACCCATGTACCTCCATCTCTCTCACGGCAAACACCACACCAGACAAGCTGTGCCAGGATTGGGGTCCATGTTCATGTGGATCATCTCCCTGTATAATTACACACACACACACACCCTGGAGGTCACGCTCCACTTTGTGCGGCCTCGTGTTGCGTAGTGTGTCGTTGGCTGCAGACTATCATCATTTGTTGTGCAGTAGGTTTGTGATCCAAAAGTGCGTTGCCCTTGTTTACTGTGATGACTTTACATTTGTGAGAGGTGCATCTTTACTGCAACACCACCCTCGCCCCTCCATATGTTGTGGACACTGTAGGTTCCCCTGGGTTTTAGTCATTGCCCCCCCTGTAAAAAAGACTATGCATACATGTACTCATCTTAACGGTTGCAATCGTTATAATTAATGTTAATTAATGTGTGTTACCAACATTAAAAAGGGAGTTGTGTAATGAGTTATTGATGTAAGATCAGACATTTTTTGACATAAACATCAATAAGTAGTATTACTAGGTAGTTTATTATCATTGCTTTTAGTTAGTTGTTTTGTTGTCAATGGATTTGTAAGTATTTTCTCACATGTAGCAGTTTAAAACTTCATAATCATACTCACTGGTTTGGGAACAGGTGAAATGTATATTTAAATGCATAGTCATGGTTATTTATTGGTTATATTTATTGAATAAGAGCATATAAATTGGCCAGTGGTGCAAATACGAGCTGCCATCCACTCAGCTGCTTTATTATTATTCCTGAAAGAGAGTTAGATTCTGCCTGTGCAGGGCACTAGTTTTCAGCCGCGGAAGGACACCTCGAGTGTAGGGAACATCCTGCTTGGCACTGGAGAATTTGCCGCTATGGTGTGTGAGCTCGTCTCTGATTGGTCACTGCGGACCTGCAATATTATACTCCATGTGTCGGCTTCATCGATTGGCTACACGGGACCTGCATTGCACCAGGCAGTGGCACTTGATGGAAATATAATAAATATAAATACGTAAATGTTAAAAATCAGCGCCGCGCTCAGCGCCGCGTTCACTCCGCGTGTTCCGCGCCCATGTTTATTTACATGACTTTAGTGCAGACGGAGGAAAAAGCGACAGGTTTCCATTGGAGCGGCTGAATGTTTGATAGGCTCCGTATGGGAAGTGCGCAGATTTACGATTGGCTGCTGTGAAGTGTGGTAGGCCTGCGTCAAATCAGCTATGGAGCCCGG
This sequence comes from Chascanopsetta lugubris, assembly GCA_016785325.1. Lineage (NCBI taxonomy): Eukaryota > Metazoa > Chordata > Actinopteri > Pleuronectiformes > Bothidae > Chascanopsetta > Chascanopsetta lugubris. The sequence goes on along the minus strand of JAFBJT010110678.1, from coordinate 408 downwards.
CGCCGTTAGCGCACAGCTATATTCAGCGTTTACCACACTTATATACAGAGTACGCAGACTGTATTTACTACACCGTCCTGCACGTAGTATACGGACTGCATTTACCACAGTTACTCAGAGTATACAGACGGTATTTACTGCAGCTATGTACATAACATAAAGGCTGTATTTACTGCATAGTTGTATACAAAATATGCATTTAGAG
>JAFBJT010110677.1:6428-27390 GCA_016785325.1 Chascanopsetta lugubris | reverse complement strand
CGTGACCCGTCACCCCTCGCTGCTGTCGGAGAATGAAACAGCATGAATGGGAATTGTGATTTCTGCCTGTAAGCTGATCAGCTTTGTGCAAGCCTCGCAAATGAGAGTGGTACTATGTAAAAGTTCAAAGCATCTCATGATGAGTTTGTGTAAGTTACAGTACTCAATTTCCCTTGATTTGTTTTTTGTTTTGTCAAAAGGAGAGTATATATACACACACATATATATATATATATATATATATATATATACATACAAGGACACTTGTATAAATGATACTCATCCTCCGTATACAGAAACAAGTGAGACAATACAATAGACAAGTACATCCCCTAAAATAGAGAAAATAAATAAATAAAAGAAAGAAAAGAAACAATCCCACCCCAGTCAGTGTATAGCTGCTCTATTTAACAGTGTTAGTGAAGTACTGCCGGTCATTTCCCCCGCCAGAAGCCATGTTGCACGATACTCCCAGAACCAGTGAGACTCTAATCCGGAATATTGGGAAAATGTATTCTTCTAAAATATTGGAAGAAGGAGCCCCATATCTTCTCGAATCTGTTTGATGCGCCCCTAACTGAGAACCTGATTTTCTCTATCCTGAGAAAGTAAAGGACTCAGACAGCCAATGGATATGGGAGGGAGGAGTTTTCAATTTCCATTTTAATAGAATAAGCCTCCTTGCCAAAAGAGTAACAAAGGCAATCATGTCTTTTTTGGAATGTGTCAAAGAAGGCGTACAAGAAGAAACTCCAAACAAAGCCATACGAGCGTTTGGGGCAATTGTGTAAGTTACATTACTCTTGAACCCCACTGGCAGCCGGCCAACCAGCGGGACCCCCTTCAGCTCCCACTGGCCATCGTGGGAACATTCCTGATGCAGCATTTTTCCATAATTCCCACCATGTGTGGTTTTTCCAGAGCCGTGTACTCACTGCATGGACCGTGGAGAATCCCACAGAGGAGGGGAGATCAGCTCCTTGTAATTGCAACCAGTCATCAGTGCTTGCGTGTGTGAGAGAGGGGGAATGACGTTAACGGGAGGGTCAGTACCGTGGCACCTTCTCCACAGCTTATAGCTGAGATCAAGGCACAGATTCAGATGTATTGTCTTGGCATGTGACCAAGAGATGAAACGCCCACCAGCACAGATAACATAATATTAGTCATGTGTGAATCAGTTGAATGGAACCCCCCATTATTAACCACCCGACCGTCTCCCACACAGTCAGACGTTTGTGCAAACTCGACATTTGAAGAGGATTATCAGGGGAAGAAGTGCTCCCTTAGAGTTGCACTTGACTTTCTGTAAAAGAGATACACTGATCAATACTAATGCGCCTTCCCTGTGAGGAATGAGCTTTTGTGGTCCTCCATCTCTCTGCTGACTGATGCTGCAACCTCACTGCCCTTACCACAGCGCTCAGGGTCACTGATAAGGCCTGACCTTGTTCTGGAACCGGATTAAGATGCTGTTTTCAGATCAATTCATCCTGTAGCATGGATCAGTGGTGAATTAAGGAGTGGATATGTTTCTGTGGTGAATCAGGGGTTCACCTGCAGATGATCAAGTTTAAAGGTCATGATTCCATATCTTGTCTTGAAGAATGAGAGGAATGTATGTTTGGTGGTTTATCTGTAGCCTGTGTTGTCTCAATGTGTTGCAGTTTCTGTAACGTTATGTTGAAGAACAGGTTTCTTTATCGCTTCTAGATATACGCTTCAACTTGTGTGTTGCATTGGACTAGATTGTACTCTTATTTATTCTTGAAATCCCAGATTTAGTTTTGATAAATCCTGTTATTAGATGTCAGTTATACCATTCAAGAATTAAACACTTTTTTTTTATTATGCATGTTGGACCAACATCACTTGCTGACTCATCTCTGTGCTTCCCCTACTACAATCCTGTCTTTCTTTCCCTGTCGTGACATCATCGGCAACCCTCCTCGCCCTCTCTCCCACTTCCTGACCTAACAGGAAATGAGCCACCCAGAAGCTTCACCATAAATGGAAGGGGGGAGTGTTAGCAGACAAGGACACACCTGTGTCCTCTGCATAGGACCTGTGTTTCCCCCTGGCCTGTTGTTGGAAGTGGGGCACCGGTCTAGGCCATATAAAAACAAAGCCACACACACAGGGCACCATTTTTGGGTCGATTTTTTTGTAGTCGCCTCAATAGTTTAGTCACAAGGAGGGAGTATTGTTTCCAGGCCATGTTCTGGACTCCAGAAACATATACAGTATCTTACAATTACAAAATATTAACATTTCTGCAAACTGTTCCAATGCTGCAGAAATAATATCTGCATCTACAGTGTTCACAACAACAGGAAAATGTCCTGAATACTCATGCGATGGGTGGCATTTGGTTAGAGCATGTAGGAAGCAGGAAATGATGTGAAATTCTGCTGTGGAAATCGTATTGTTCCAACCTTTTCTATTTGATTCAGTTCCAGTCCAATGTTATATACGATTTCAGGCACTGCCTGCCTCTACATTTTGGGTTTTGTTGACCATTTTCAGAGGACATTTTGGAGGAAAATGAGTCAGTATTTGATTTAAGTCTTTAAATGCTACCTTGTCCTGGTCTTTGTTGAGCCTTCGCTAATAAGTCAGTCATGTTAATCGGAGCATGTGTTGCATTCCCGCCTTGGTTTCCAGCTCTGTGCAGCAGCTGCCCTGCTGGCGCCGTGTGCTGTTGTGACTGCAGCAACTGTGTTCCCTGCAGCTGCACCGACCCATGTGTCACTGCCACACCTGTTCTATGGCCTCGTGTTGACTGAGCGATATCACACGTTAACTGTGTGCAAATGACTGCATCGTGGGAGCTGGTGAGGAGGCGGCGGAGGTTGTGGGGGAGAGACCTGTAATCCAAGCACCCAATTGTTTTTAATGCCACCACAAACCTGTGCCCTTTCTTTCACTCTCTCCTTGTTACAAGTATCTGTTTGCTGTGAAAACACACGCTCACACTTATTTTTCCTTCACCGGGGAGGGGGGGGGTGGGGGGGGGTGGCCACATGCTGGGGCTGAACAACAGTTGATGTGCGGTGGGGGGGGGGGGGGGGGGGGGGGGGGGGGGGGGGGGGGGGGGTGGCCACATGCTGGGGCTGAACAACAGTTGATTTGTGGAAAGACTGAGGAACAGCTGAGGCCCACAGGAACGGGCTCCTCGCTGTTTGCCACAACATCAGCTGCCTCGCATGCACATGCAGTAGACGTACGCCACCAGGAAGTGGCAGAGTAAACACACGCCATGAGCGAATCACCGTCCAGCTCAGCGTCTGACAATGAGTCAGCTTGTCAGGTGAAATGAGGTGACAGGGATGTGAGTCACGTCTAAGTTGATGAGTCGCTAAAATCTTTAAACATCCGAGTCTGGTGAGTAAAACGTGAGTCAGACAACATTACTAGTCTCACTTGGAGCATGTTAAGATTAGCCTGTAGTGGCTGAGCTGTCTATGTTTATGAGTCTGTAGTCAAATGAAACGGGGCAGCTCACGTGTCATCTTCTTAATCTCACCGTAATGATGAAGAGACTCAATAATGAAGTGGGCTTGATTGCTTTCAAAGCCGCGCCATAAGTGTCTCCCTGGCTGTGCGTGTCATTTCGTCTGCGTTTAGTTAAGTCTCTGCACTCAAGCACCCTCCGAAGTTAATCCTCCGCATTCTTGTGACAGTGAAATCAACTCTGCTCCCCTCCAGCTGCCGGCTGCCAATTCCCTGAATTCTGCAGTGCAGTGAGAGCAAACACCGGTGGTCCATACGGTGGCCCACCAAGGCTGGGCATGTGTTTTCGCTACAAATATTCCCACTGATTGACACCACTCTTTCTCTTCTCTGATTTTCAGGAGCGGAGGAGAGGTGGATTCGTGCAAATCTCAGAAGAAAGTCGAATAAGCCATTTCAGAGGTGAGTTCGTGGGGGCGCCTCTGCTTCATGGCTTAAGCTGTGCAAGAGTCCTGGTAGGAGAGCCACTCATTATTATTGTGACACCAGTTGCGCCTGAAACAAGCAGCACAATTCTACTGAAAGGGACAGTGTGAAGGGTAAATGAGAATCCATCTGCAGAAGTGTATATTGATTGAAGTTGTATACAGTCACCTCAATCCTATTATTGGATTTTTGCAACCGTAATCAGTCTTCTTGTTGCTTTGATTGCATTTTTCGGTAAGGTGACATATTGGTTGTTTTCGGAAAAGAAGAGGTGGCATCGGAGCCATGTCGAGAGGATGGGCCTCACCCCCTCCCTCTTCAAAAGCCTCGGTCAGGAGGCCTCGTAAATCAAAGTCAAATGAAAGAGGAGCCGAGCCTCAGAGGATCTTGTTGGGGGAGAGTGTTTTTCGCAGAAGGAGATAATTCCCAAGTAAAGTGGAACCATGTGAGGATGTGGCACGGCTGCAACAAGATGCTCCTTTTTCTGCAAAGCCTTTCTTCTTCTGACTATCACAGATCTGCGTCACATTTGCACCCCCCTCCCACTCTATTTGAACAAGGAATGCTGAGTAATGGAGAACTTGAAAAGCATCCCTTAAGCGACTGGTCTCTATGTGATGCTTTATTCTCAGCCTTCAAATGAAATGGCTGGTGTAGAATTCATATATATTCCTATGTATATCAATATGAAAGAGCGCAAGTTGAGAAATCCCCATAGAAAAGAAAATATAGGAATTCAGAGTTCTAACTTTATGTTCTAAACATTTTGAATCTTGGAAATACAGGCTGGGAAATGCAATGTCTGTTTAAAGCATTTAGATCATTAAAAAAATATTGATCTGAATGGATGAAGACCAACTCGGTGCATTCATTTTCATTTTGGACGACAAACCAGTGATGTGTAACAACCCCAGCATGGAGGCTGTGGAATAGTTATAACAAGTTGGACCCCAGCGGTGATGGAGCCTGGGGCCAAAGGGAGGAAGTCCTTTCCCCAAACATGTTCAGGGTTTTCCAGGAAGTTTGTGTGTTTATGATTAAAAAAAAAAAAGGTTATTGCTGTGTATCTGCGGGGGGCGTCTCTGTCTCCGAGATGCTTAGTTACTTTGACACCCGTCTGTCAATATCCTTCAGCATGTACATCACACACGCAAGGCCACAGCTTAACAGGCCATTGTTCGGGGATGTAGTCGCCATGGTGACCGTTTCATTCATGTAGTAGGGCGCTCTTAAAAAAGACCTTGACGTGATCTCCCCCGTGTACTTACAAGAGATATATATATGAACTGAAGCAGCAGGGATCTTGGGGAAATGAAGCGTGAATGCTTTACACATTTTAATGAATGATGGTAATGGTGCAGCAGGAAAACTGGGGGGAGGCGGGTGTGGCAGGAAACAGACTGGCACAGTTTTTTGTGTGACTGTCTGATGAGTCGCACAAACACACATTTGGACATATGTTAGTTTGGCAGTTAGTGAGGGCTGAACAAAGGGGGAGATGCCCAGCTGCCTGTGACGTGTGCATTTCTTTTTGCCTTCAGGTGCATCACGTTGCAGATGGCTGGCTTTGCCTTGTGGGCTGCAGTTTATCGAATTGTGTGTGTGTGCGTGTGCCTGCGCGTGCGTGTGTGCGTGCGCGCGTATGTAAACTGAGCTTTGTGCTCCCTGACAGGTGGTGAATACAAACCTCCTGTTCTGCCCTACCATGCAAAAGAGTATGACTATGACTATGACTTTCAATGGGCACCATTGTGCTTTTATTTGTAAACAGCACAGGTGATAACAGAGGATGAGATTATTTGAAAACATAGAATTTCTATTTTCAAAAGATGAGCAATATAAAGAATACTTTGATCGGGTGGCCTAGATATTTCCACAACCCATTTAGTCAAGCTGCACCCAGGCTGGAAAACAGGGCTCCCATTATTGCAAAACTAAAACATGAGTTGAATATTTTTACTTCACAGCATTTCAGCTCCCAATGCAGAGCCTCTCATCTTTTTCTCTTTTAAAGCGCAGCCTGTTTTTAGTGCTTTAGTTGGCACTCAGCCCCTGTTGTCTGCTGCAGTGCTGCATCATGTTTAAAAGTGTGTTTGTGAGGCAGCACTCGCTGCAGCGGACCACCTGAGCCCCTTCGTGTGTGTGTGCATGTGTGTGTGGATGTAACCTGAGCTCCTAAGGGCAGGGACAAGACTATTGATTTCACATTTGGACCGCTGCCCCTGCAGGGAAGCAGAGACGCTGACACATCCTCTGTTTGTATGCACGCGTGAATGAAGAAGGGAGGGAGGGGGACAGGGGGCTTACCCACATATGTGCTGCCACCATTTTTATTGCATTATCGTGATTCAGTGGAAATGAATGCTAGTCCCTTGAAGACGTCAGCAAAATCTGGAACTGACACCTTGCTGGTTCACATCTCGCCGCTGTGATTGCTGTATCCGTGGAGATGCTCGTGTGTGTTGCCATGGAGATGCCTGTGCGAATAGATGCAGGGTAGCTAAAGTTTTGGCTGAGCACTCGCACTTACCACCCACCAGTGTGACCATGCATTTTCACACTGCCTCTCCTCGCCCCCTCCTGCTCGTCCTCCCCGACTCCCTCTCCATCTGTCCACCCCTGACATCCTCCTCATCTTCTCTCCCCCATCACCCTCTTCTTCTGCCCCTCCTTCCTAATTGGCTGTATCAGCCACAGCGGCTGCCTGTATCATCCTCCGCTTCAGTGAGTGTGTGTGTGTGTTTGTGGATCCATATGTGTGTGTTTGTGTGCGGGTTCCACTTCTGCTTGCAGGCTGTTGGTCATGCTTGACTAATGTCACTGGAGCCGCTGTTTTGACCATCAGGGCCCCCTCTTTATTCACTCCCTAATAGCCGGCCGGCCCCCTCCCTCCATTATTGTAGCTATCCATCATGGCCTCCATTATTCCTGCTTCCTCACTGGCCCCTTACCTCTCTCCTCTCTCTTCCGATCACTCCTTCTTCTCGTCTGTGTGACATGTGACATTCTACAGACAATCCTCCAGTTGTTTAGGGTTGTCATATAAATTGTAGACAACCGCACAGTTGTTATCTTGTTTTTTAATGCGCTCCACTTCCAGGAGTAACGTCTAATTCCCACACAGTGGAGCTCGAGCCTCTGAAAGCTTTTAGTTTAATGCGTACATATATAAAATGTCAATAACTGCTTGTCTATGACAACAACTTGGCATGTATTGCCAAAAAGCATCTTCTCTGACTGCTGCATCACACTGGCATGTCCAAATCACAGGGTGCACACACTCTTAGTATTATGTAATTTTCAGCGTCGGATGTCATTGGCCGGTGGAGGTAGAACAGCCAACCCCACCCAGACAGACTTTAGACCATGACAAACTTGCTGCTGTGTGCTTCAAGGAGTTTTTCCACCAAGGCTGTGGCCACAACTCACAGCCAGTTTCCTCTTTCCACTTTTCAAAAGGCCACGTGACTCGGCGAGGACTGTCTGTGGTCGCTCCTCCCGAGGTGTGCGGCAGATAGGAATGATGGGAAAGGACCATCATAATAAGATCGTATTTGTTTTATGTCTCAAAGGCGTGGAAAACACATGGCAATTACGATTGTGTTCATTTCGTACAGACGCCCTCTTTACAAGTGGTGAAGTGTTTGCTGGCTTCAGGATGTCATTATGTTATCCTGACACTCAGCATGTGTTTTATAGCAGGAGTATTCTTGGCCATACAGGCTGTGATGACAATCAGACACATGTGTGTGTAAGAGGTGATTCATTGTCGGTGAGGGAACAAGAGGCTGACACGAGGAGACAAAGGAAGGAGGTCAGGAGGAGAGAGGAGATAAAATTGATGTGTTATGTATTTTACACAGCAGATGGTGGGTTGAGTATTGGTCATATATCTGTTTTGTATGCTTGTGTAGAAAGGTTAGTATTTTACAGAGCTAAAGAGAGACAACGATTCTGGATTCATAGTAAAGACACATTTTGAATAGATTGTTGGGGCAATTCGTGCTTTTGAATTTGCCCGAGTCTGCACAGAAACCGTCATCGTGTGGAGCTGCAATATCAAGGTCAACATGCTCAACCAATTATTTCACGTTATGTCCGTCATCATGTTTTGCCCAAACTTAAATGAATGAAACCCCATCCACTTACTACATGGAAGAGGCAGGGTTTTTGATATGTACTGCAGTCAGCCAGCAGAGGGCGATATGGAGGATTCTGCTGAAAGAGCAGTGCCACCATCTCTTGCATTGGACCTCATTTAGAGGCTGAGTTTGGTCTTCTAATTCTGCCGAGGCAGAGATTATATCGCTGCATGCCACCAGGAGTCGAGCAACGATCATTTGTTTTACTTTTCCGAAGCTCTCATACAGTCCATCCTTACATAGCTTTTTCTGTTAAAAAATTAAACACTACATTACATCAACAAAGTGGACTCTCAAACACGGCATCGTTCCCTCTTGCTTTTCCCCACTCACAATTTCCTCCGAGTTGGTCGTGGGGTCAATAGTCTAGAGTACAATGGAGGCAATACATTATAGCCACGCTGCCGTGGCCGTGTTTGAAGCCACTCCGCACCACATCTGAGCTAAATGTTTTACTCGCATTGTCTGTTCGAGCGTTTGTCTGCATCTGCCCCCGGAGACTCTTGTCACCACGAGTATTTGTGTCCCACTAAACTCTCAAGAATTCCCACTGGCTATTTGTGGCTAAACTCCATTGGACTGTATTCATGCCTCATCAGAGTTCACACCGTTCTTTTAATTGCCATGTTGTTTTCCAGCCTCAAGCCTAGTCATTTTCTGTTTTTGCCTAAATTTTGTCTTAAGTGTGAAACTGAATATTTTTGCAAGTGTCATAAATTTGCATGGAGCTCTGACGACTTGCTGGATTTGAGAAGTTTGTGCCCATTTTGCTGTTTTTTTCCGAGGAGGAGAAACCTAAACCGCTGATGTCTGGTTTCATTAGCTCTCTGCGACATCATAAAACTAACACAGGCAGAGTGGGTAGTTGGTGTATTTGTTCCAAAAATAGTCCTGTTTAGAAAAAGGGCTTGATGGAAAGTATCTGGCCACAATCATGTTTACACAGCTAAGGTCATATACTCCACGTCCCAGCCCTTCATTTCCTGAGTGAATGAAATGTGAAAGGATTTATTTGTGACTCAAATGTTGGGAGTGACACAGAATTTGAATATAGACTCGGAACAGAGCAGGTGGAGCTGAGGCTGCGTCTCATATTTCTTCTCATGTACTAATAGTGAATTAGCCAATAGGAAGTTATGTTCATTTTTGTTTATAAGCAGAATCACACTTTTCTTTCATTATTCCAAAATATCACTCCTTCACCATCCTATATCTCGACCCAATGAACAGCACTGCCCTGTCCTCTCAGGCAAATTGAATTAAGAAGGAGGCAACCATGAAGACCTAATCTGACCTATGATGTCACGTCGCACTCTCCCCTGCTCTTTGTCACACCCCGTCACTTTCTTTCTTTCATTTCTGTCTCAAGCAGGAAGGGAGGCAGTTCCTTCGAGGAGTTTATATAACCTCCTAATATGATCTCAGGGGATTTCTCCAGACATGTTTTTGTGATTTCATATTTTAAAGGTTAGTCTGGAGTCTGTGACACTAGACCACAGGCGACTGCAGTCACCCGAAGTCATGTGACTCGATGTCAGCAAGGTTACATTCACGCTGTAACAGCTCTGTTTTCTTGCCTCCGATGACATTACTCCCTCTCAGTCATTAACCTACTTCCTGTGAAGTGTGTACTGTGAATAGTTTGCTCCATGTTCACCCCTTCAGCCGACCTGTCGTGTCTTTTCATTTAGAATTCACCGTCGTCGCATTCGGCCGTGCTGCTTTTTTACAGAAACCATTCTTCTCTTTAAACAGCCACTTGATATCGTGCCTTCATCCTGCTCCCTTTCCCAATCCTCTTGACACTCTGATATGGACGACTTAGTCTAAAGATAGACATGTCCTCCTCCTCCTCCACCTCTTCATCTTCGTCCTGCGTTCTCTGCCATTTGCAGAGACTTTTCATCTCCCTCTCCGCTCCTCATCTCCCCGCGGCATCAGCGAGAGCGCTACTTGTTTGTTTACGCCCGAAAAAAAGGCTGCAGAGAGGGAAGACCTTTTGACCCCTGACCTTTTAGCCCATACCCCCCTCGCTGCCTCCCTGGCAGTCATGGGAGACGGATGAGTGCTGGTCATGGTCAGACAAGAGAAGGGGGACCATGCTGGATTTAGAGGGGGTGGCGCCAATGGCCATGGCTGGTCAGCAGTGATGTCTGTAGGAGTGCACTCTTTCTCCCCATCACACACACACACACACACACACACACACACACACACACACACACACACACACACACACACACACACACACACACACACACACACACACACTCCTCTTCGTCTTATCCCTGTGTTCCTCCCAGGTCAGGCTCTATAAGCTTAAAAGCAGGGCCTCAGGTGGTAATTCACTTAAACCTGCCACAGCATCTGCCACTGAGGTACTGATTCCATTAAAGCGACAGCAGCAGAGCTCTTTTCTTCTATTTGGATTTTTCCTTTAGATATTTAAGTGTGTGTGTGTGTGTGTGTGTGTGTGTTTGTGTGTGCCACCTCAAAATGTGTGTGTTATGAAGCTCCACAGGCAGATTGAAGAACTGTTCAAACACAGCTGTTCGGTCTCCTGCAGTCATTTCATGCCTGTGTATTGACAAATGGAAGCACCACAAGAGAGTTTGCAGACACAATGCATGGTCTTTCTGAGTTTGGCCATTTCCTCTTCCTGTCTGCCTCTAGCCAGCCATGATGTCATGCCTTTACAGTAAGGTTATTCCCAGTGGGGAACCCCCCCCCCCCAGACCCCTCAAAGGGCCCTGTATGAAGCCCTCTGTGCGTGACACCGCCGACTGGGTGAACATGTCTGCGTTTGTGGATCATCCTCCGATGGTCAAGGGGTGGATGTCAGCGTGGAGTGTTTTAGATCAGCACATCCTCCTCCTCTTCCTCTCATAAGTCCTCTTTCATCCTCGGAAAGATGCACCAATAACCCAGAGGACAGCTGGAGTTTCCTGCCATTAGGGGGGAAAAAGGAATTCGGGACATCCTGGCCATTTCCTGTTCCGACTCCCACACATGTTCATGAAGGCCGGATGTAACTTTGCGCACTTGGTTGAAATGTTTTTGTTTACATACTTCAACTCTGTCTTTGTTGACAAGATGTTCCTGGTGCATTTGATAGGCATGCCAATGCAGGAAACCATCCATCAACAAGACTGTAATGAGCACACAAAAGCACTTAAGTGGTAGCTTTGGCTTATGACACCACCTGCCGAGACACAGACGCCAGAGTGGTATATTTGTTTGTGCCGCAAGCAGCATATACACTGACCTGAAGGAGCCAAGCACGTGCACCGTCTGGAATGTGACTGCTTCTGCTTCTTCTCAGCTGCTCTGTGTGCGGCTGAGTGTTTGTTTGTCTTCAGCTGACCGATTCTCAGTGGTGTTCGCTGTCATATATATCGTATTCTTGTTTGCTTGAACAAACGCCCGCCCGTTTTATAGCCTTTAACCCACTGCCTGTTTTATTACCCACATTTATCGCCCCTTTAACAACAAAGCATGACTTTCAGAATACCTCCCCAGTGTTCTGCATAGCCATAAAGGCTTGGAAACACAAACGCACACATGCATTCACATTAGATCAAAGAACAGGGGTCGACAAAGGGGTTAGTCCTGGTTTGGTACAGCCCCTGCTAGTGACTGACACCGCGCAGTGTGAATAACACAAGTGGCATGACACCCCCTGAAAACGTCAATGGGATTACCCTGGATTATTCCATGACTGAGTTGTATTGGGGGGGCACTGGGCTGTACCAAAGGTGGTGCTTTTCGAGGGGGAAGGTGTCGTTGATTGATAGAATCCTATGTTATGTGAATCATAGGCTGGACGGGCGGAGCAATCTCTTCATGTGGAACCGGCCCAAATGTTTCTCCAATGTTGCTGAGTCACACTTTTCTCCTGTTTGACTCACATATCACATTATACAACATTCCACCTCCAAGCGCATTGGCATGCCATGAATGTTTATTCACTCTTCAGGTTATCAGATTGTTCTAACAGAGTGCGACTGCCCAACTGACCTAAATGTTTCGTAGAGATGGGGAGGGACATCACATTGTTTTTATGACAATGTGGAATGGGTCACTTTTGTTGCTCTGATCCTAGTTGGTTCAGCCTGGTGCCTGTGTGTGGATGTAGAATAAGATTGGCTTCGCTTTTATTTCTTGGGAGGTTACCTTTAACTAAATGCTAAAAAAGCTATAGATTAGTTTTATAACGTAAAGCAGATATCCATACCTGCCTGATACCACCACTTGTAAGACAAAATACATAAGCTGTCAAATCCTGAATTGCAGTTTGTTGTACTGCAAGATTTTAGATTCTGGAATTGTCACTGCATCACTTCCCACTACATCCAGTAGAGGGCACCCTGTCATCACCTTTGACTGCACACAGCTGCTCCTGATGCCCTTGTTCCGTCACACTGGCCTACTAACCACATACAACCACCTGCTCCTGTTCTGTACCACAGTTTGATTGATATGTGCTTCATGCCAAAGAGATCAAATTCATCCCAGATATGTGTGATACTGGTTTGCGCACATCATTTTCCTTCCTTCCCCCTTTCCTTCCATCCTTCCTTCTCTCCCTCCTTCCTCCCTCCCATCCTCTCTTCATCCGTCCCTCAATTTTTGGATCCTTTGCCGGCTGTCAGGGTGTTGGGTGTGTCAGTGGTGCACAGCACAGCAGACACTACTGGGCATTCCAGCAATTAGAATGCTCAGGGTGCCCGCCAGGGGTCCATGAGCAGTTGTCATGGTAACAGGCAGTGAGGTTGGCATGAGCTGTTGGTTTTTTTCCTCCTCTTTCAGATCATTCTTGCTATGTGGGTGTTATCTGATTCTGTGTGTGCATTTGTGTCAATCTTCATCTCACATTTGTGTCTTTTGTGTGTGTGTGTGTGTGTGTGTGTGTGTTCAGATGGAGCAGGTATCTGATGATGAGTTGGACCATGGAGCAGAGGAAGACAGTGATAAGGAGGACCAGGACCTGGACAAGATGTTCGGAGCCTGGCTGGGAGAACTGGACAAGCTCACACAGGTTAAACACATACTCACACATGCATACACAGTGTGGACTACACACACTCACACAGGTACAAGAGCACAGCGAAGAAAGGCTCTGTATCCATAGCAACCATAACACTGCTAATCCTGTCTCCCTACACTGTATCCTAGCAACTCTCCTCCCACCACCCCTCTGCAGTGTGCGTTAGTGCAGGTGTGTGTCTGTGAGGGAGACGAATGCAGGCAGACATGTTGGCTTAGATCCTGTGGTTTCAGTGTCATGTCAGAACATGTGTGGTTCCTGTGCGGTGCATGGATGTACATGGATGACATGTGAACTCTGTGCATCGCTCTGCAGAGTCTGGATGACGGCAGGCCACAGAAAACACTGCAGAAGCCTCCTCTCAGACAGGAGACCAACATGGCCAACTTCTCCTACCGCTTCTCTATGTACAACATCAACGGTGAGACTTCGCTCGAAGGGTGTCAATGAAAAGGTCACAACATTTCAACAACGCCACCCTCCAACATCCTCCATTTTTGTCCCCCCGCAGAGGCGTTGAACCAGGGAGACACAGTGGACCTGGACGCCCTCATGGCCGACCTGTGCTCCATAGAGCAGGAGCTTAATACCATTTCCAAGCCGAACTCCATTTCTCGGGCCCATAGCAAAGGCCAGCAGAGGGGCCCGGGGGGGCGCAGTGCCAGCACCAAGCACGCTGGCACCAGTGGAGGGGGAAGCAGTGGAGGTAGTTTCACTGAATAATGTTGTATTTTGTCATGAATTAAATAAAGATGTGGGCTTCAAGTGATGGTTCCACCATATCTGCACAGACAGAGAAACTCACATGAACTGTTAAACTGATGCAAACTCATTTACATGAACGTTTACACAATACCACATTAGCTCATTTGGTAAATGTTCAATTCCATCAACACATGTAAAGATGAAAGTGAAATGTGAATCTGTGTCATGCTGCATATTTCCCCCTTGATGTAATTCTTGGTGAAATCCCCATCAGGAAGCACCAGTAGCAGTACCCGGGCATCGCCAGCCAACACGGTCCGAGGTGGCAGCGTCAACGCCCGCCCCGCAGCCTCCAACATCTCCCTGGACGACATCACGTCCCAGTTGGAAAGGGCCTCCCTCAGCATGGACGAGGCAGCCCGTCAGACCTCCTCCTCTCCCTCCTCCTCCTCCTCTTCCTCCCTCTCCTCCACCACGCTCCGTCGCCCTTCGTCTGGGTCGTCGGGCGGCGGGCAGCACCGCAGGACGGGCTCGGTGGGAGCGGTCAGTGAGCAGGAGGCGCCGTCCCAGCGGTCCAGCGTAAATTCGGCGTGTGCCTCAGCATCCAGCATGGACTCCCTAGACATTGATAAAGTGGCAGGGGGAGAGGCGGAGGTCCAGAGCAGCTCAAATGCACAAGGACAAAGCCAGACCAGCACTGAGGTATGAACAACACACACACACTGATGTTAGTGCACATAGTGCTGTCAGCGCATGAACGTTTTTGCTCGTGTCATCTTGCGTATTGGTAAGTGAAATCTGTGTTCACTGAAGTCCAACTGCTGTCCTGCATGTTTACCACAGCATGATGTTTGAAAGAACGTGCACGCCTCACATGTACTCAATCCATAATACAACATTATATCGATTATGGATTTGTTTTCTTTGTTCATTCACCAACTCAACCTCTCTAACCAAGACAAACGATTTCAAACAAAGAGTTTGTTTGAAATGAGTTGATCCGCTGGTGAAACACACTGAACATAAACAGATGTTTATGGGATTTGTTGAAGAAAATGGGGAGATGGAGATACAACCATGGCACAGCGCTTCCATATTAGTTCAGAACAGGGATATACATTCACAGTCACTTATTGACCAGTTATTCACGATACTCTAGTGTCTGAAATATTATGAAATGCTGTTATTGCATTGTTACTTTCAACATTCACTTACTTCAGTGGACTGATTTTGGTGCATCAAAGGCAGGCAGATGTTGCTATTCCGCAATATCGATCGTATTATTCCATCGAGATCCTTATTGTCATTTAATACAATATAACACAATATCTGCAGCATGTGTCCCAACCCCCCTCACCCTCCATCTGCATGTTTTCACATTTTCTGTCTGTGCATCCCTCTCTATTCCTGTGCCGTCTCGTCCACACTCGCCCGCACCTCCCGATCTTTCCCAGCATGTTGTTCTGCGGCGGGCCAACGGTATGCCGGCCAGACGGCAGCTTGACTTCACCTCACAGGAGGATGGAGTGGATCGGGCCACCGTAAGTGCAAGTGTGCGAGCTAGCATGTGTGCACGAGTTTCTTCTTTTGAATATGATTTCAAACCGAGTATCTGCTGCCTTGTGGTTCGTGTGTGTTATGTGCACATGCAACCATAAAACTTCGAATTGTGTACAATGTGAATGGATTGTGTGTTTGTGAAAGTAGTTGTAGATTATGGGATTAGTAGAAGCACAGTATACAATGTATTGACATGCTCCCAGTGTTATTCCTCACAACCACTGCCTCTTTACCCACAGCTGCAGCTGCTCAACTTTCACTTCCTCGCTGCTTTTTTGCTCAAAAAACATCAAAACACCTGCTAATAATAATTAATACATTTCAAAGAATCATCTGCCACCGGCTTTCCTGTGTTTTTGTGTGTTCCTCTCCTCTCTTACATCTTTGTTGAATCTCCTCCTCTCTTCACCCAAGCACTCCTATCTGGACCAAGAAACCTCTCTCATTCTGAAAAGCATAGCTGGAAAGCCCTCTCACCTCCTGACCAAGGTGACTGCCTCCTTATACATTCCACCTCGTGTGTATGTGTGTGTGCGTGTACGTGTGTGTTTGTGTGCACTACTCCTAATTTCTATTTTCTTGCATGTTAAGAGGAAAAATCCAACCTCAAAACAAACTTTAAGATGATTTATTAAGTCTGTTATTTGGACTATTTCCCTCAGTGTCTACATCAATGTTTCGATTACTTCCATAGAAAGAAAAACATGACAAAACCTTCCAGAATATACCTTTAATCACAGGAAGAGAACGTAGACAAAGTCACATATATAGCAACACACCAATATCAGAATGGATTTTTCCTCCTCATCATCCACCGTCTTTATAAACTGAGCACACTTTATTATTCAAATTCCATGGATGCATCCACTTCTATCTTTCATGCAGAACTTTAAAATGTGTTATTCATCATCTCTGTTGCCATGACACCAGCTTTTGACCTGCACCCTCCCTTTCCAAATCCTAGATGGGCCAGAAATTCAAAGTTTTAAAGTTGATTTAAAATGTTTTCTGAGGATTAATCACGTCGCCCAGTCCTAGTCTATCCTTCGATCTCTTCTCTCTAGCTCTTGGCAGTTGTCAGTTATCCCAGCGACAGTATTGATTGCAGACCTTGGTTCCTTCCCACAGCTCACTCCAATCAGATATCTGCAGATTTACAGTTCGAAGTTGGCCGCTGCCGATCGTGATTTGTCCCGCCGCCGCTCCACAACACATAGCCAGGCGCACAGCGAGTGACTCCAAGAACTCCCTAAATCCCATTGAGATTTAATAATCCAAGAGCTTTTGCTGAATTGGACACAAAACCGCAAATTATTCAAATTTGGAATCGTGTAACGGTTGCGATCATTGTCAGGACTTTAATGGAAACTTCACAACAATGACAGCATTGTGCTTCACATGCAAGAGAGAGAGGAAAGCCAGGCCTCCATTTGCAGCTGCTCACATCATCAACTTGACACTGCCGTCAGAAACTATTCCACCAAAATCTCACAGAGTCTTGGTACTTTTCTCTCTCCTCCTACAAAACAGTGGCTTCCATCCAATGCTTCAAGTCTATTGGTTCGTGGCAGCTTGTTGCTGTAGCCTGCCCGTGTTTGCAGAAAGCATTTGAATCCGTTTTAAAAAGGCGGCGAGGGCAGATGGCCCCGGGCGTGCGGTCTGTGAGGGGCAATTTGTCTCACACTTTTCTATCAGAGGACGGGCAAGAGGCACATTCACTCTTTCCCCCTCTTTTTCAGTGAGTGCAGGATGCAGGGGACCGAGCGAGATCAAAGTGGGACTGTCACTGGTTGGGAAAAGGCTGAGGAATAGGAGTCAGGGAATGTCCCATTTTTAAAAAAGTTAGCGTAGGTGTCGTGTGGCGAAGGAATAATGCAAAGGGGACCGAGTTGAGTGGGAAGGTGGGAGGCTAAACCTGCTCACTGATGGGGGGACTGTAATCTGCACAACCTCCATGACCTCTGAGTCTCCTCACACATACGCTCACACTTCACCCACCGAAAACCCAAACACAGCAATATTGCATGTGTCTGTGCCGCAGAGCCGCTCACGTGGAAAAGGTAGTCTGGGTCAAGACGAGGGGGGCGGAGGTTCCTCTCGAGATAAGAGGCTTGGGGGAGTTAATGCCCACACAAACCCCCTGCGTGTACACAACTTCAAATATTCACCACCTCGCCTGAATTCCACTCCTTGTCGCTTGTAGTTTGGCTCTGGGGGCCAGTGTCAGTCACGGTTTCCTCGTCCTGACTGGCTAGAAAGGGTGGAGAGAGGGGAGGGGGGGGTGTTGTAAATGGGGCTTGCTGGTTGGCCAGTTAACTATTTTTTTGTGTATGTGGGCTGGTGGGATTATGCTTTATCGATTGGGCACGCTCCCAAACCACCACTGCATGTGTTCTAGAAGTGGGGGTGAGAGGAAGAGAGTGATGGAGACGCGAGCAGGAAGAAAGGATTGGTGGGTGAGAGGGGGAGGGGCTTCGTCCTCCCCTCCCGTCTCACTTGGGGCTTGAGTCAAGCTGTGCACGTCTCGGATGCACATGTCAGTTCCGTCAAAAAGTCTCCACACAGTCGGCTTCATCGTCGGAGTGACGGAGGACGCCCGGCAGAGGGTCGCGGTGGAATAACTTTTTGTGACATCCAGTGTTTGGACATTTACCCTCTTTTCCGAGCCCTGTTGTGGCAGTCAACTCTTTGTGTGGAGGGTGAACCGCCTCTCCGAACTGATCCCCACGCTCCTCCACACACAGCTTGCCCTTCGGGGATCTCCTACCATTGTCTCCCCGCCGCTGTAGATCAAAGAGAATTGCTGCAGCTCCAACATGGAGCCGTAGACGGCAAACGGAGCGCCATATTTGAGGGGACTGATGTCACAATAGCAGCGGGATCGCATCTCGGCATTTATTCGAGTCTGATTTGCACGTAGCCCGACTAAAACTCTACCTGTGGAATGGAGGTGATGGCGTCTTGTTGGAGGGGGCAGGTAAGTAGCCAAACTGCTCGCCATCGTGCCCAGAGCTTATGTCAGTGTCCGATGTTTTACTGGTGAAGAGGGTGAGACAAGACCATAACATCAAAAAAGACAATGTGAATGTATGAATGACGGTTCATTGTGTCTTCGTTCAGGAGGAGCAAGCGGCCAAACTGAAGGCGGAGAAGATCCGAGTGGCCCTGGAGAAGATCAAGGAGGCTCAGGTCAAAAAGGTATCGCCGCGCTCTCACTTCCACTCTTCGATGTAGTAATCTTATCGTATCCAGTGCACATTGCGTTTCTTTGTGAACTTCATTCACAGCGAGGCGGTGGAGCGCAGAGAAAATAGGTCATTGCAGTGTTTGATTATGTGTGCGTGTGTATCGCGTGTCGGGGAGGGAGCGCGAAATCAGAAAGAGGCTTCGGGAAAAGATGCAGTGAGTGTGTGTTGTGAGTGTGTGTGTGTGTGTGTGTGTGTGTGTGTGTGGCAAGACAAAATGCACAAGACGACTCATTGACACCAATTGAGCAAGTGTTGGTTTTCGGCGAACAATAGAAAAAGCCATGGCGTGTTTCTCCGGTCATTTTGTCCAGTATGTGAATGAATGAATGAATGTCCTCCTGTTTACGTGCAATGAATAGCTGAGGCCCTACAGTGTTTGGATGAACAGGCGTAGACTTGATTGCCAAGTGAATACATTAGGACAAGATAAATCTTCCTGGTACGAGCAGCACATTAAAAAACCTCTACGCTGCATGTGCTGAGTTATTAGTGCTGTGTTTGTCAGTCTTTCACCCAGCATGCATCACTGCATTGTACATGTATGACATTCCGGTGATTTGGTAAGAGTTTGAAGCTGATTTCAGAACTTTATTCTGCTTTTATGACTCTTTAATCTAAGGGGTTTTTAAGGGTCCCTCCTGTGAGAAATGTAGGTCACATGCCCCATGTCTGTCTCTTGCTCTTATTGCTCCATGTCCCCGATTAAGAATAAGCCGGGGGTCAAGGAATCAAGGGGTTTATTTGGTTTCACCCTTGGACATGTCGTACTGTGACTGTGCTGAAGCTGGATTTGGCACGTGTGCGTCGGTCACGTTCGGCTTATTATAAGCCTGGTAGTTATGGCTGACTTTTGTTTGCCTGTCGATACAAAAACATGTGGTAGATTACAGGATTATAGTGTTAAGTAGGTATATATGTGCATTATTGTGACTCTGGTGACCCATATAATGAACGATGCCTTATGAACACGTGATTATCCCTTTAGGAGTTTGACCTTTTTTTCCCTGGATCCATCATGTGCCAGGTTTCCTCTGCTTAGCTACGGCTATTCAGGAATATTTCACCCTCTAACTCCTCCCTCCTCCTCCTCAGTTGGTGATCAGGGTCCACATGTCGGATGAGAGCTCCAAGACCATGATGGTGGACGAGCGCCAGTCGGTCAGGCAGGTGCTGGACAGCCTGCTCGACAAGTCGCACTGCGGCTATAGCCCGGACTGGTCCCTGGTGGAAACCATCACAGAGCTCCAGATGGGTAAGTCAACGCAAACACTGTTTACGTTTGGGCTCAGTCTGCACAGTTAGCACATAGACAGAATGTGTAACACAGTGCTCTGTAGGCGGCGGTGTGTTATAATTATGTGTGATCTCTGGATCTTCGCTGTTTGTGACTACACCCAACAAACGGGAATCCACAGCAAGAGGAAATGAAGTGCACATGTGCAGCTCAGCAGAAAAAACGCACATCTTGCATCTTGACTCTCGTTTCACCCTCCCCTCTCTCTTCCTCTCTCTCTCTCACCCTGTTCCTTTCTTTCTCATAGAGCGTATATTTGAAGATCACGAGAACCTGGTGGAGAACCTGCTGAACTGGACCCGGGACAGCCACAACAAACTCATGTTCATCGAGCGCATCGAGAAATACGCCCTGTTCAAAAACCCACAGGTGACCCACAATTCCCTTTCTTATAAGGGGTCAATCATCTTCTCAATATACCTGCTCCGTGAAAGCCTGTGATCCATGAACAAACACATTCTTTATGCGTGCTCGGCAACTGCTCGACCCACTGCACGAGCCAGCCAGCGAACAGGGGATTGTGTTTGTGTGGGAGTGGGAAGTAGGTCAAAGCTCTAAAGCGAGTAAAGGTGAATCATTTATTTAACATACACAAGGTGATCCTCTTTCTCTCCACTCCTTCTCCTCGATCTGCTCGTGCAGAACTACTTGCTGGGGCGGAAGGAGACGTCAGAGATGGCCGACAGGAACAAGGAGGCCCTCCTGGAGGTGAGATAGTTGGAAAGGATTTACATCAGGAGGGTTCATACAAACATAAAACTTGTTTACCATGATTGTTTATCTTCTAGGAGTGTTTCTGCGGCGGCTCGGTGTCAGTGCCGGAGATCGAGGGCGTCCTGTGGCTAAAGGAGGACGGGAAGAAGTCATGGAAGAAGCGCTACTTCCTCCTCAGGGCTTCAGGGATCTATTACGTCCCAAAGGGCAAAGCCAAGGTGGGTGGGATGCTGACACGCAGTCATTCTGCTCACACATGATCAAGACAAATGAGAACCAGATCTTGCGCAATCAGCCTGGTGGCATTTCCTGT